>VWPW01004566.1:0-25961 GCA_013389825.1 Crypturellus undulatus | reverse complement strand
GATTCTATGATTCTATGATCAAAATACTTCATTTGAGACAAAAATCATTGAAGGGGTCATTACTTTAACAAGGATCTTTTCTTCTGTGTTTTCTACAACAGCCTTTTTTTTTTTTTTTAAGAAGATGGATGTCCCCAGGCAAAATGTAATTAAAAAGCAAATGGTCATGCTGCCCACATTCTATGAAGTTTGTATTATTATTTCTGTACCATTTTGAATAAAATTGTGAGCTATTTTTGTTTACCTCCATGTTGTCAATAGATTTCTTAGATTCTTTAAATCTTTTCTACTTCTATCTCACATACACACTCAGGTCTAAGGAGCAACCTATGGTCTGTGGTCATTTTCAACTGTGACCTTTCATCACAAAAGCAAAATTTGGGAAGTTAAATAGTCCCATAGAATTCCAATTTAACTATGTGAGCAAAAACTACAAAATAAAGGCAGTTCAGGGCCTACAATGCTCTTTTGATTGAGGTAGGTAGCTGGGCTTGAATCAACTGTCTCTTAAAATACATGCTGGCATACTACAGAATGTCAGATGAAATTTAAGAAAAAAGTGCTGTCATTTTCCTCCTACTTGTTTGCTATACATACAAGGAGTTGGACTCTGCTCAGTGTTGGAAACCTAAAGCTCTCTGAAAAGCAAGTACCCAGTCTTTCATTTTTTTTCAATAAGCAGATCAGCTCTGACATTGATCTACCCCTGAAACATATTAAAAGTAGGTGGATGAGGACTCATGGCATTACAGAGTTGGATGTTATGGTATAATTACAGTTTATGGCCTCTATTTAAGATGTTTCATAAGTTTGTTTTATGAAATCTTAGCTTCACTCATAATAGTGGCAAAATTCTCATGGATGTCAATGGTCTGTCGGCTTTTTGAGAGGACTACTGGCTCTTCTTTCAGCTCTTCTTTACACTAGAAAGTTTGTGTTATCCCAGTTGCATTGGTAAAACCCTATGGTGCAAATGCACTGAAAATACAGCGTTTGCTGACGAGAAGAGTATTTTGTGGGTGTATTTAAACTACCTTCCTGGAAATCACAACCAAAGCCAACTAAAGCTTTCTTCTGGCAGCATAGTGGTATTCATGACATTAATTTTGCTGGCATAAGATCATCAATTTGATGAGGAGGCATGTGAATTTTTCACATAATGCCAAAGTGGTTGGACCAGGGCATTTTTATAGGATAGGCTTGGCTCTGGGTTTATGAAATACCTAAATTTTAAAAATAGCTGTTATGGAAAAATGTAATGACTTGTACACAATTAGCAAATAAAAGATCATTTTTAATTCCATGATTTGTTTTACTCCCACAAGAGCAGAATTTTGTTATACATAACCTACACAAAGCATCCACCATGCAAATATAGGCAGGGCAGAGGAGATATATACAGACACAATTTGCATTAGTCTCAGCACAACATCAGCATTAAAGCTTTTGTAGATATTTTTTGGCAAAAAAAAAGGAAAAAAAAAAAAAACGAAAAAAGAATTTTAAGCAATGACTCAGAACAAGTGACTTGTTTGTAGCTGAGAAGTGTGAGAAGTGCTTCCCAAATTTCCCAAATGTGAAGGGCCAGCTTGGAAGCAAGTACAAAAGGTGCTTTCCTGAAAATTCAACAAGTAGATGACAAAGGTTAACATCATAGGTCAATCAGAGGTGGAAGCTGCTGTCTTGATAATCAGTGAGGGATAGGTGGAAGAAAGTCATAAAGGCACTTAGAAGTGAAGTCACTAATATTTGGGGAGGAGGGAGGAGGAGCCAACTGTTCACACAAGGAAGGGATGTCATGATCAAAGCAACAGCCTGGGAAAACGATCTCTAAAGCAGCATTCCGCAAAGGTCTGAGCATGACAAGACTGCATTTGTCAAGGTCAGGGGAAAGGATGTTTAAGATATGAGTGTCTGTGTGACTTGAGCTGCCTGTTACAAATCTTGTAAGATAAGATTCCTTGAAAATGTAGCATGTCAGGAAACGTCTGGTTAGTAGTTTAATGGATTGGGCAAATTCATGTAGGCATAAACAGAGCATTAGAGCTATTACTCACTTATGGCTCTTGCATTATACAAAAACAATCACTTTCGGAGAGGGAATAGTTAACTTAAATATAGTCTAAAGCTGAATATAATTTATCTAGGATGTAGCCGCCATGTTTCTAAAGTACCTGCAACCTGAATTATACTTTCTTAAGAAGGTACTGTTAGACCTGTGGTCCATGTGGTCTCCTCTCAGAGAAGAAATCCTATGAACAGCAAACAATGTAGCTTTCTGGAAGCATGAAGGACTGGGAAATTTTAAAACTTGCTTAGATAATTTTTTTAAAAAAGAGGATTATTTACAACTTGTTTGCTCACTATGTATATATTTCCAGTATACATTTCAGTAGCACTACCTGTACAGTATACTGGGAACAGGTTTGCTCACTATGTATATATTTCCAGTATATATTTCAGTAGCACTACCTGTTCCCAGTATACTGTACAGGTTACACATGTCTTTAGATCTAAGTTACAGTCTAGAAAAGGTCAATAGACTACCAGATATGTTCCCAGTTATCAGTGATGGGTTGCTCATCAAGAGCACTGCCAACTGGGAAACAGGGGAGAGCTCTGGCAAAGAAGTAGGACCACAAGTATTTTTTGGAGAGTATAGTGGGAAAATGCTTGTCTTGCTGGGGCCCTCTGCTCAGCTTCTGTCAGCATCTTATCTGGTTTTACTTCACCACTGTGTACTTGACCTGGGGCATATGCAGGTGGAAACACAGTTTCAGTGTAGTTATTTGGACCTAGGTAAACCCTCCAAGACATTAATGTCCTAACAGAAGGCCAGGTTTTTATCAGGGTCTCATCTCTGATGCAGAAAAAGATAGCAGCTCAGAGATCAAGGAGGAGTTACAAATAGGCATGTATTTACGTTTGATTGAAATCTCTTTTATATTTCCAAGCAAGCATTACCATTTCTAAGGACCAATTCTTTTGAAAGATGCTCTAGTTGTGTCACATAAGAAGACAAGCAGCATGTATTGAATTTCATGTCATACTTTAGGCCTAAATACACATAGTGGTTTACATCTATGCCCAAATGCAAAGCATGCAGAGAACAAAATGAACATGAAACCCTACCTCACCACAGAGTTGGCCTCCAGAGCTAGGTTTTTTGAAATGTAAACAGTGAAGTGAGAAGGTTCCATTTGCTACTGCAGCACTGTTTATTTAAACTCAAATCTGCAAATATGCTTGAAGTTTGGCTTGGTTTCAACAATTTGATATGATATTTAAAGCTGCAGTGCCACGTTTTGGATCATGGACTATTTACCTTCTTCAGGCTTTTTGTTATGTCATTAGGCTTTCTCTCCTCTTTTTCACTTATTTTAAAATCATTTTTAAAGACATCTTAAAACTGGAACTGTGGGAAACTCTGCTATAAAACTCAAAACCACACACAAACTTCATCTGATAAATAGACTCTGAGCCTCAGAGGCCCTTGCTGAGTTTCAGGAGATTTGCAAGAGTTAGCTCCAGGGTCATCTGGCTTCTTCACTTTAGCTTCTGACTAATGTGAAACTATAACTATAAGATTATAAAGCAACAAAATCAGGTATAGAACTCAGAAAGCAACATCACCAAACATTTTCGATATATGGATGCGAACACTTAATTATTTTAAAGAAAGGTGGGCATGCTTAAGTGATTTTACATCTTTTTTCTTTTCTCATACAAAAAACTACTTTCTTCTCTTCCTGATTAAGTGTACCATTTCTAAGTCAGTCTACAATAAAACACACCAATATCAAAAGGACAGTATTTGGAAGTCACATGCTAACATCCACACAGTGGTTACTACTCCTTCTTGAAGGAATTGAGGCATTTTTACAAAACATCTAAGAACTATAATTCTCCTAGAATGTTTCCTGGACATTTTTTTTTTTTTTCATTTTAACATGAAAACATGGCTTCTTCACATACAACTTTCTGCCAAACAGAAATTTCCTCAGCTTGCCCACAACATCCACACTGGTTCAAAGGATCTGCAATTAAGCACTGTGGTATATCTTAAAAGGTGGATCATATCCATGGTTGGTGTGAATCAGCGTGGCAAAGCTGAAATCAGAGCTATATCATCTCATCCTAGTTGAGAGCATGGATTATAATTTACATCTGGACATTTCTCATCTTCATAAAACACTATTGTCAAGGAATTTGTGGAAATTAACTTTGCCTGGCAGAAAACAGTTTCTGTATAAAGCGAATGACAGCTGTTTCACAGAGTCTGTAGATTCCAGAACATTTGGCAGCTGGATGAGCCTGTGCCAATGTATGAATAAAAAATATTAGCCTCCCAAAAGTTAATATTAGCAAACATCAGTCAATGCACTGACTGTGTGACAGCAGGGACTACAAAACAGGAATTCCGTTACATATGTGTATACATATATCTCTTACATATATAATATATAGTATAAATACATATGTGCACATGCACACAATTTTTCAGCATTTGGTTTTATTTTGCACAAGAATGAAACTGGAATCTCTTGAAAACCTTTTTACACTTGAAATTCAGAAAAACAAACAAACAAACAAACAAACAAACAAACAGAAACAGAATGCTGATGATGAGAAGCTAATTCCCTAAGCTTCCAGAATCTCACAATCAATAGCCTGAGAATACCAAACTCCACATTTTTAGCCTAGGGCACAGTATGCTCTCTCCTTTTCTCAGCAGAAATTTCATACTAGACCTGAAGCTCCTTATGAAATCTCCATTTTTTTCTGAGAAGTTTCAGTTTCAACAAATAAACATTTTTAAGGAAAGAAATGTTTAATCAAAATTCCTGACTAGCTCTTATGCAGAAAATCCCTTGAGAATGTGCCAATCAAGTCTCACAAAATCAGATTAGCAGTTTGATGCTTGCTGCATATTTGCTCCACTAAACCAAATCCCAAAACCGTATTTTACACATGTAGTGCTATCATGGGTTTCATCCTGAATGAATATTAAAGCAGTCCTGGGGCAGCAGAGTCACGGGGCCAATGACTTAGTTCTGCACCTGGTAAATCTCAGAATTCCACTTGCCCTTCAAGGCAGGGCAATAGTGACTTGTTCTCACATGAAACTGACATTCAAAATCAACTTCAGATTTGTATGGATCCAGGAGAGGAAGACAGCGGTATATATGGCAGAAGGACTATGGATAGTAAATTGCTTTAGATTTAGAATTTAATTGTAGGTGCCAGTAATATGATCTTATAAAATTACAGGACATCCATCTTTTTTTGGCACATGGCTGCATGAGTATGCCAGGGAATATTATGATCTTTCCTGAAAACTTGTATTACATATCTCTAGATCCAATTACTAAAACAAACCTACATTCATAAATGGGCACACCCGCATCAACATTGATATATAATATATGTGTGCAGTAAACTTCAGAGTCAGAGCCAAGTCTTAGGCATACCACTCTGGTAGATTTCTTTCTGGAATTTCTTAATCTATGAATAAAAATACAGAAACGACTATTTCAAGAACATGGAGAGACACATGCCTGGCTTGACTGTATTAACAAAGTCTTTAAACAGTGTAGCTGTGCTGACTGGCTGCAGAATAGACTCTGGCCCTCAGCTGCTCTTAGGGAACATAAACCTGGCAGGCCTGCCTTATAAATCACACATAAATCAGAACTGTCCAGCTAAACTGGTCCCATTGCTAGAGTGTCTATTCCCATACATTTGGATTTGTCTTTGAAGTTAAGTTGTCTTAAAAATGTTTTCATTTAAACTGTGGCCATGTAAACATTTAGGTTTAGAGGGGAGTTTATTCCTTGAACAAATATTTACAAAAAACAAACACACACAAAAAAAAAAACCAAACATAAAAAACTATTCTACCATTTTAATATTGTTTCTAATTTTATTTGTGGAACCATAGAATTTAATCTACAATAACCCAACAGGAAAAGAATACATACCTGCATTAATTTTCTTTGCTTCACAATTGATCTTATCCCACAAGGTTATGGATATTTTTTGTCTCTTTTAATATAGCTGGTTTTCTGAGACCTTATCCAGGTTAATATGGAAGTACTTAGAGATATATGGATATAAAGTGCCATGTTAAACTCGTATGTGGTTACGACAAGACATGAAATTTTGCTGAACTGATAAATGTGGGGAAAAGGATGCACCACACTTTGATCCATTATGGCTATATACGGCTAGATTATAGATGCTAGCCCTTCCTATGGAGGATTGACAGTAATAAAGTAGGTTTAATTTTTACTTCATGGAGGCTTTTTGAAGGGTACTATTAAAGTCATTTCTCAACACAAAATTGCTAACATATTTACACCTCAAAGTTAAGTGGCAACCATATGCGTTCAGCTAACAATCACAGGGTGAGTATCAGGAACTAGAAAATGCTTTTGAAAAATATTAATTTTGTGTTCAAATTCCATTTCTAGCAATGTTGCAAAGCAGAAAGTACAAATGATATCTTTCGTAGCTGTGCATAATGCTGTCTCAAAAGATTTCTGAACTGCAGCCAAAATTCATCAATTTGCAAAAGACAGCAATGTTTAAATAAACAGGTATGTATCACATCATGTAGCTAGGTGCTCAGAAGATAAAATAATTCTTCCCTGGAGATTATACTGTTTTCTCTTTAGACTAGAGGGAATTCTATCCACTTGAAGAGTAGCTAGCATCTTTTAAGAAAACTGCTACTAAAAGGAAAAGGTGACAAAGATAGACGCTAAGCATTCACTGTGTCTTTTGCTGAAAGACATATTCTCTCTGCAACAAAACTTGTACAAAGAAGATGCCCAACTTCTAAAGCAGGGAATTGTTCCTCCCAAGTCTTGCAGAAAGGTGCTTGCCAAATTCCTGTCTATATTTTCAACAAAAGAGGTACTTTTAGAAATCTGGTGGAGTGCTTACAACGTAGTGGGATGAAACATGTCTGGAAAGGAAAAAGGTCATTCTGGATGCTCTGGTTCTACAAAAGGATAAAAATAAATATTTATTTTTGTTATCATCTCAGTAAAGATTTTTGTTTGGAATGATTCTAACCTAAGATTAACTAT
Source organism: Crypturellus undulatus (assembly GCA_013389825.1). Lineage (NCBI taxonomy): Eukaryota > Metazoa > Chordata > Aves > Tinamiformes > Tinamidae > Crypturellus > Crypturellus undulatus. The sequence continues at coordinate 18,867 of VWPW01004566.1, read as the reverse complement.
TCGTGTGTTGAATATTCTCACTAACAGAAAAAAAAAGAGTTCTCATACCAAAATACCCATTGCGGAAAAAGAATATACAGTTTACATGGAAGAAACATAAGAGAGAGAAGCAGAACTGTATTGATATCAAGAATAATAATGCTAATGTGCTCCAATTACAGAAGTAGTGACATTTTATATGGAAAACTATGTAGAATCAGAGAGAAACAGTAAAATAATACATGATAAAAAAGTGGAGTACAAAAACAGAGAAGGTAGTATACCAGCAAAGATTTAAATGAAAGAAATCAATAATTTGCGCAGTGGATGAAGCATGACCCAAATACCACATGCAAGGATAGGAAGGGGGGAAACAGGAACAAAACAAGGAGAGGGAGAGGGCAAAAGTCATGATAGGATCAAAGAGAGGGTTTCAGCTGAAGTAAAACCTCTGTCAACGCTTTTGAACTGTATATAGAAAGAGTGAAAGGAAAAGAGAAGGGACTAACAGCAAGAAAGTGACACTGATTCAGGTAAAAGAGAAGAAATTATTTTAGCTGATGAGTATTGGGGAGTCTGCACTAGTGAAGCTGAGTGCTAGGGAATGCAGAGAAAAGAAGAGTGCAGTAGGCCAAGAGAGCAAACGATGAGTGACACAGAAGAAAAAGGGAGAGTCATGTTTAGAAGATTACAGGGGCAAAGAAGACAAAACTTGATGAAGACCTGGATATTAGAAAGTGAGGAGTGAAAAATAATTTCATGGTTGTCGATCTGAGTGACTGGAAAGATGGAAGTGTTGTCAACAGTGATGAAAGAAAAGGTATGGGAAATGGGTTTGGAAGAAAGACAAAAATTTCCTTTTCTTCTGATTAGTTAAACCATGTGGAAAATATAATAATAATAATAATAATAATAATAATAATAATAATAATAATAATAATAATAATAGGAAGACCAGAGGAAGACATTGAATTTGAAGAATAAGACTGCAAAATCACAGCATCATCATTATGAATCAGGGCAGCAGTGAAATCACCCAGGAGAACAGTTATTTGGAAGAGTAAGAAGCTTAAGCAGAAGCATTATCTATGACTTCACATCAGCCAGCAATTAAGAGATGCTCAGCTTACAAACTTGCATCATGGCTCCAAGCCAGATGGCTAAAACTGCTGCATCAGCAAGGTTGATAACAGTTGAAAAGGGTTCAAGTTAGCAGTTTCACTGAGATCTGCATTTGATGTGATTTCAACAAATACATGTTGAGTCACAAAATTTCCAGATATTAACAATACTGATCTCCCAAAAGTTGAGTACATCTCATGGAAGCTTCAATCAGTATCCTCAGAGAGACTACTGCCTTGGCTTCCTCCTGACACCTTAAACAACTAAACTAAATCTTTCCAGAAGCTCCCTTTCTACATGATAGGCTTGTGTTCCAACTAGTCCTAAGTCAACAAGGGTCAAACTGTGATAGCAGCAATTTACCTTGCTCTTACCTATACCAGCTGCAGACAGCAACAGCTTAAATAGAAGGTTCTAGGGTCATCCAAACTATCTGATCACTCTCAGATCACTCACCCTCTCTATTCAGTCTATTTCTCACAGTATCTTCTTTTAAAATACATGTAGAAATCCACCTTTGTAAGAAAGTTACAGTCCAAAAGCAGAACTTTACAGATCAACGGTAGAGTTGATTTGTAGTAGGACTTCAAGCAACTGAGAAGTGGATAAGTCATGTTTGAAGGTAAATTTTGCAGGCTGTGTTACTGAAACAACAGATCTTTCTTCCAAAAACAAACTAATCATACATTTCAAAATCCTTTTGCATTTTTTTTTATGATAATCTCTGTTACATGGCTCCCAGTATTGTCCCTTAGTAATTTAGATTAAGCTGAATAGGTCTTTCCCTCTCTGTCTTAGCACCCAGAGAGTAGAGTTAGTCTGACAACCTTTGGTATTGAAAATGCAAATTGAATCCTGGTGATGACAAGAATGTTTGGATTTGATATAAAAGAGACTTAGTCACGGTACATTTCCAGCTCCTGATTATGCCAAAGCAGGAGGGCTGAGTGCACGCCAAGAAACAGTGGTTGCCATTCACCCCGAGGAAAGGAAAAACGGATGGGCAACTCCTGGCCCACACACGTTTACTGTATTTTAGTCTTGTGAGTTGTCTGAAGAAACACGTAAAAATGAGGAGACAGATGCAACTTATAATTGTCTATTTCTACTTGCTTCTTGTAATCATGTAGAGGAGACTTTTGGTGGGAAAGTGCTCTGAGCAGTTCTGTCTCTGATGTCACCTCTCCAAATCCCCAAATGACCTATGTTGTCATTGACCATAATATATAATAGACAAACTATTCAACTTAAAATCTTGGAATGCTTTAAAACAAACCAGAAAACAAACAAACAGGTTAGGGGATAAAGAAACACTAGTCCTGTGAGGTGATATGGAGGGAGCTGACCTTGTTCAGCTTGGAGATGAGACACCATCCAGGGTGACCTTCAAGAAGGTCACCCAGAAGATGGAGCCAATCTCCTCATAGCAGCATGCACTGACAGGGTGACAGACAACAGACGTGATTTTGTTTTATAACATCCAGATATGTTTTATAGCCCCACTGTGGGGGCTATGATGTGGAGGATTGGGGGAGAAGTGTTACAGAAGTGTATGATCAGTGTCAGAAATGGGGAAAGGCATATATTGCCACAGGAGAATGGACATTTATCTGCCATACCAGGCCATCTTCTGCAGTTTTGTTTTCTTTCAGATGCATGATAACATGAATAAGGATCACTTAATGTGAGTCATCAATTATAATCTATAATTTTGAAATTCTTACTTTATTTGACAGAGGACTCAGTTCAAGAAAAGTCACACTGCTTTCACTAAGTGTTTTGCCTGGATAAGGCTGAAAGACATGTTAAAACTAAAAACTGGTGACTATAGCAGAAGAGATGTCCTGGAAGATATGTTTCTGTCCTCCAAATCTGTCTTCATAACATCCCCACTCCCAGCTCCCAGGGCTTATTTTTTTGTATGAGGGACAGCTAAGCTTTGTGTCCAAAGGGTTAGGGAAGGATTTTCCCTAAGGGGCCCCTGGGCAACACAGCTTGGCGTCTCAGTCTGAGGAACATTATTTTTCAGTCCATTTTTTTTACAAAATTAACATTGAACATTTTTGTATCTACTGTCTGATGACTCCATAAATTCAGTGAAAGTCCATCAGTAAACACTGTCATTTAAATAAGTGTATATTTGAAATAATAGCATTACAGTAACAGGCAATGGGATATTCAGGATGTTACCTGTTACAAATCACTGCATTCCTCATGGTTTCAAATCCCCATCTTTGTAATATTTTCCCCAGGTTATTATGAAGTCACAAGAAATCCTCAGATGTTCCATTTCCTTCTCAGCTTACTATTTCTAGAAAAACTACCTATTTTTAAAGGTAAGAAATCCATGAAAAAAAAAATCCTTTTTTTGTAGCTTGTCTTCTTGGATTTAGTGGGATTTAACAGCTGAAGATTTTTATGCTTAAAAAGTCTAGCTTTTGTGAAAGAGCAGAGCTTATGGATTTACAAGGATAAAACAACAGAGCAACTGGCAAAATCAGAACTGAATAAAGTTTTAAACCTTAGAACTGGAAAGAATTTTGAAGTCTCATGCTGACAAATTCAATGCAGCAGGCCAAATTCCACTTTTAGTTGTGGGAACTTAATGAATGTTTGAAGTCCCAGCCCCTTTCCATCTACAGCAGTATTTGGTCCTCCTATAGTAATAAAATTTAGGGTTCTGGTCTTCATTAGGTACCTCATTGCCATACTGGGTATACTTGGGTTTCCAGCATCCATTTTCCCTGTCTGTCCTCCTTTGTTTGTTTCTAATACACTCTTGGGTGTAATTCTTTTCTGAGTTGGTCATCTTTAGTTTCCTTCATACCTTACAGGAAAATATGGGGGTAGGGAAGGAGAAGGAGAAAGAAGGGAGAAGGTTAACTTACCAGAGTCCTTTCAAATGTCTGACTAAGGTTGAGATGAACCATGTCTGAACTTAATTGACGAGGACTGTGGTCAACAGGAGTACAGGATGACTAATTTGGTTGGAGATGCTGCAAACATCATAATTTAGTCTTTTGAAACTTACCCTTTTGGCTTTTTCTTTCATAGGGACACTTAAGGCTGATATCAAAGAGTTATTTTTGTGGTACTTTAGGGAATTTACAGGGGGTCTAATGCCTTCAGAGCTTCCTTTGCTTCAGACTGCCTGTCAAGTCAGAAACTTCATATGAGTTTTCCTGAAATTCACAGTAGGAAAGCTTTAAGAACATATGAGAAGGCCAGTTATTCACTTTGACTTGCTTGCTTTTAAAACTGAGCTTGATCTGACTGCACTGTACAAGTTTCATAAATACAGCTAGCAGGATGCAGCAGCTGTACCCCATTTCAAACTCTTAAGTAGCTCTGCTTCATTTACTTTCTTCATCTCTCCCATGAAAGATCACAAGCATCTCCACCCCTCCCTTCAAAACACATTCCCATACCCTTAGTTCCCCTCGAGCCCTCCCGCTAGGGACACCCAGCTGGCTAAGTATTGCCAACTTGGGACCCCTTAGCCACAAGCCTACCTCCCTGTCACAGATCCTGGCTGTCCTTTGAGCCAGCTGTTCTCTTGCCTGGGGAGTGTTTGAGCAATGAGAAGGAAGTCAAAGCCAAAACCCTTAGATCTTTCTTGTGTTGTCTTTCCTCCACATGTATCTCTCCTTCCCTCCCCCACAACTCCTGTTTCATAAGACTAACAGCTCACACATTGTTTCTTTTTTTCTGCTCTCAATTACTTGCTATTCTGTCTTTGGCATGGCATAAATTAGTGCAGCCACTGATCAGCATGCAGAGCATGGGTCATGCCCCTTCTCTCACCCTGCTCAATTCTGGTGACTGACTGTGGTTAGGATGTGACAAGATGGTTGGCAAGAGCTGCTGCCTTACCACCTTTCCTATCTGAGCTAACTCCCATGCTGCTTTTGATTTTTACAATAGAAAAACATACTGGGTCATTTGTGAGCAATCCTCTCAATCAAACTCAATCAATTTAATTCCAACTTAGCTAAGCAGCTAAATTTATGACATTAAGTTTGAAGTCTTGCTTTCTTGCTTTTCCCAAAAAAATTCCAGGTTACAGCGTGCTGTTTCCGCCCCCCCCCCAAAAAAAAAGAAAAGAAATGTAGCATTTGGAAACTGCACTGCCATTGGCTCACTACCTTCTATATCAGAAAACAAGTAATCTCAAAATAACTCCTATAAATAAACGCATCAGAATCAGCTAGAGAATTTTGTGAACACAAACATGCACAGCAGGAGCCCCTACAAACCAACTTCCACCACTAAAGGAAAACAGTTTTCCAATGAAATACCCTGGAGGGAAGTGTTCCTCTCATGCGTGGGGTGTTTGGAGTTGTCATGCGCCAACTTAGGATAGCATGCATTTACCTTGAAAAAAACTACTGCATCTTAGTATAATATTTGACTTTGCTTGATCTCATAGCCTATGTAGTTGTTTAAGACACTGTTTTGAAACATGGAGATGGGAACTTCTGGGTACAACTTTTTTTCAGTAAATGAAAATAAACTGTTGTCATAAAACTGTCTCTAATTACATCAGTAGAGAAGATGATACAATTTATGTTTTAGTTGAAGACTGTTTACAAGGGTATCATGTTAGTTCATCTCTATTGTTGATTAGCTGCACTGAAGGTAAGAGCAATTCCCCTGGCTTCCCGTTTCAGACATCATTCATTTCACAAGTAGCCCAGCACTTCACCATTTGCGGTAGGTCCCTTTTGTTTATTTTATGTGTGTGTCCATATCTGTTTTGAGAGCCTACAATAATCTACCAAAGTCCCAAAATACCACAAGAAAGACTATCTTACGATATCTCCAGCCTAGCCAACAATAAATAATTCCTAGGAATACCACAGAGAAGTTGATTTATGGTTCGATTTCTCAAACAAAGAGTTCTGGACAAGATTCAGCTAGCAAATAAACTTATGGATGCTTATCTGGAATAAATTGGTGTATCTTTGAGGCATTGCTCATGACTAAAATGACCGCAAGATAAAAAGCAGAGAAACTGAAAAATGTATCTCATGTGAAAGTACAGAGAGGGTTTATAAAAAGGCATGTTTCTTTTCAGGTCACCTACATATTTCAGAAAACCTAATCAATTTTAGTGTGTTTGTCATCTGCGCCCCCCACCCTCATTTTTAATTTTGCCTTTATATAGTTTATGAGCCAAGAGTGTTTTAAGACCGTGAGATTAACCCTCAGAGCATGGAATGTATAAACCAACATTTCATCAGGAGGATTTATTTGAGGAGGAGAATGCTGAATTTGCCAGGTGCAGACAGATGTGGATGATGCCTGCAGAGCTCTAATACTCTGATGATGGTAACTGTAAACCTGAAGATACGAGAGGCAGTGAAAAAAGGGCAAAGCAAGATTTGATTTGAGCCCTGTAGCACTCATGATTTGCAGGTGACAGAATGACAATCTCCTCAAGTTGTATGAAGCTACTGTTTTAACCTCTGTTTCTGGCCAGACATAAAATGAAAATGGTGGTGAAGTCTTTTTGCTCTTGTCTGCTTATGAAACTTAACTGTGCTTAGTTCTGCTTCAGTTAATCCAGGTGCTGTCAGATATTTTCACACTAGTTTGATTTAATAGCCTAAACACTACCTATCTTTTTTCAGGAATAGAACTGATTTGTTTCAACTTGAATACTCTTAGGGCACCTGGAGACCTACCTATATTAACTGGAAGGAATCTAGCACTGTTTGAGCTTTTCTGCTATTGGACAGTGCAAAAGGAGTGCTGGGATATGCACTGACACTGAAGCAGCTTAAGAAGCATCTGTGCTTGTGATGGTGCAATGCCACCGTGACATTTAAAAGAGTTCAGGATGACTAGTATGGAAGAGTTCATTTGCTTGAGAATAGGAAGGTTCTACAGAGGGATCTGGACAGGGCTGAGGTCAACTGTATGAGGTTCAACAAGGCTAAGTGCCAGGTGCTGCTTTTCGGTCACCACAACCCTATGCGGTACTACAGACTTGGGGCAGAGTGGCCCAAGATCTGTGCTTCAGAAAAGGATCTGAGGGTGTTGACTGACAGCCAGCTGAACATGAGCTAACAGTGTGCCAAGGGGCCCAAGAAGGTCAATGGCATCCTGGTTAGTATCAGGAACAGTGTAGCCAGCAGGACAAGGGAAGTGATCATCCCCCTGTATTCAGCACTGGTAAGGCGCACCTCGAATACTGGGGTTATTTAGTCTAGAGAAAAAGAAGCTCAGGGGAGATCTTATTGCTCTCTACAACTACCTGAAAGCAGGTTGTAGTGAGGCAGCGATCCATCTCTTCTCCAGAATAACTACAGACAGGACAAGACAAAATGGCCTCAAGTTGTGCCAGGGGAGGTTCAGGTTAGATATTAGGAAATCTTTCTTCATGGAAAGAGTAGTGCATTGGAACAGGCTGCCCAGGAAAGTGGTGGAGTCACCGTCCTTGGCAGTGTTCAAGGAACAAATAGATGAGGCACTTAGGGATATGGTATCACAGGTATGGTGTTGAGGGTCTTACAGTTGCCCTCGATGATCTTAAAGGTCTTTTCCAAACACAATGATCCTATGATTCTATGATGAGCCACGGCTGCAGAGACCTAAAGTGTGTTAATGTAAGTGGTAACAATGGAGTAGGTTATTGCCTTGCCTTATTGCCTTTTGCAGACTCTGCTTTACCAAGACATATTACCCCTTCTGACCTGCTCTTAGTTCTATCAATGCTAGAGTCTCAAGCTGATTTCAGACATATTGTTCAGAATCAATTTTGGCACGTTTTGCTTGAAACATGTCATAGAGCCATCACCTAAGCAAGTGCACAATACAGAGATGCAGTACTCTGAGATGATGATGAATAGGTAGGAATCAGCTGTGCCTCTTTCTGCATGCCAGGGTTGCCAGGTGGAAGAGAGTCTGTGGCCAGGGGGTATGCCCTAGAAAGCAGTGGTACTGAGAGAGAGGTGTCTCTACAGGAGCTTCCCCAGGAATATTTGGGTGTTGGGACCTCCACATCAGAAATTCAGAGGTTGAGAGTAGGGGAGATTTGAGAGCTTGATGGGATTGGAGCTGATGTGTGGGCAGCCCTGAGCCTGAGGGCAGACAGGTTGGGTGGTCCAGGAAGATCTGAGGTCCCTGTACCAGTAGGAGGACAGGTAGGAGGACATGAACCCCAGTCTGCTTTGGTGTACGGACACAATACAGAAGGTCCTGCCCAAAGTAGGCAATGGCACCTTGGAAGCAGCATGCAACTAGGATAAAACCACCTGGACTAGGTGTCTGCTCATCCTCTTCTTCTACAAGAAATAAGATAGAAGATAGTCTTTCCTAAAAAATGGGCTTGAGAAGCTGTTTTCTGGAAGTGGTAATTAGAATGTCTTTGAATTCTTATATCTGGAGTACGCAAATCACATTATAAGGTGATGAGATGTAGGAAGGGCAAGTATGAGAAAAAAATACAGTATTATTATTTAATTGAGTCAGGATACATGGCATTTTAACCAAATTATTAGCCACACATTTGTGTAAATGCCTCCCAGGGACAACTTCCTAATTAAAGTCAAGTTTTGGATGCTCATGTCCAGGCTATAGACAAGACCATATGCCTGTACTATTCCCCCAGTTCAAAACACAGAGCATGAGGCTAATATCTAGACAGAGCAGGCAAAACTAATCCTTATTCTACAAGAACAGGATTAAAAATAGTGCCATAGAAAATTCTAATCTTTTTAAGAGGAAAAAGCAAAAGAAAAAGAAAGAGAAAAAGCAAAAGAAAAAGAAAGAGAAAAAGCAAAAGAAAAATAAAAAAGCAAAAGAAAAAGCAAAAGAAAAAGAAAAAGAAAAAGAAAAAGAAAAAGAAAAAGAAAAAGAAAAAGAAAAAGAAAAAGAAAAAGAAAAAGAAAAGGAAAAAGAAAAAGAAAAAAAAGAAAAAGAAAAAGAAAAAGAAAAAAAAGAAAAAAACTTATGCAGTGTGTTATACAGAGAATGAGCAACGGTGTGGTGGAAAGGTTTTACTTCAGCTTATTATATTTAATCTGCATATTTCACTTTGGACTTTGCTTATTGTGATTAATGACAATAATGTGGCATGAGTGACTGTAGAATTATTTTGCTGTATAACATAATTATGTACTACAGAGTCCAAACAAAAGATCAGGTCCATATATGGTAATACAAACAGCAAAAAGATTTTAAGATATCAGTGTAAAGTTCAAAATCAAAGCTTCAAAAGCTGGGAACAACCACCTTAGTTCAGCTGCTTCTTATATATGTCTTTAATAGAAATTTTAATTTCATAACAGCGTAGCATTTTTTCCATCCAGCACAAGGAACAGACAGTTCTCATTTACTTAGCAGCTATTTCAGTGGTGGTTTTATGTCCCACTGTGTCTTTTATTTATGTTCTCTTAGGCTTTTCTGTATGCTAATTACTCTGAAGCTTCCAAACACTTCACAAATATCATTTAATGTATCTTGAGAGGCAAGCATGGTATGTACTATCCTTGCTCCACTTACAAAGAAATGAGACATACACAGTGTAAGGTCAGAAGTACCCACTAATCTCAGATGACAAGTCTGAGGTATTTAGAATCTAATCTTTTAATAAATTGCAGATTTCCTATGCTCCATAGATCTGACTTCTAAAAAATGTTATTTTGAGTGCTAAGGCCTTTATTTTCAAATAAAATTCTTAAATAGGTGTACTTATAGACATTAACTAATTAAAGATAACCTTTGAATGGTTTGATTTATGAGATTGCCCCTAGTTGAATAAGGGGTAAGAGCTGCTTTCTGTAGCAAAATCAGTTGCCTTAACCAAGTCCATTTTTATCCACTGCAGTAGAGTAAAAGGGAGCTGTCATGATGCTTTTCTTTCATATGTTACCATGATGCGTTACTGGAATAAGTATATCCTTGTTCTGAGTGTACTGATTTTGCAGAATCACAGAATGGTTAAGGTTGGAAGGGACCTCTAGAGATCATCTCCCCCTGCTCCAGCAGGGACACATGTACACAGAAAGTATGTGAAAATCAGAAAGGCAGAAAGAAAAAAGGAGATAATGAGACCATTGGAGGTGGTAGAGAGGACAAATACTACAAATGAGCACAAAAAAAAAATCTAAAGCATTGCCTAGGACAGCATTGCAAAGGAAAGTCTGAGCTTTGGCTGGCTACCATTGTAAATTTAGGATGCTTTACAGTAACAAATGCAATTGATTCAGCATTTGTGGTCGGTATCTTTTGAGTTTATATCTAATAAGTGAATTTTCCGAGAAGACAGGGAGGTATCAAATCTCATGGGATAGCTGTGTAGGATATAATCCCAAAGTAGAGCGCTAATAAAAACAGGTAGAACTAGGGAATCACAATCCATCTCACTATTTCTGTATAATGTATCTTCTTGACTGTCATCAGAATGCCACGTAAAACAAGATCAGCAGACTAGCGAGAGGCTGTACGTCACATTTTCAGTTACACATGCAGAAAGAAGCAAGGTGTTTTGTTAGTTAGGAGACTTGATACACACTTGAGAAACCTGGCTTTAGGACCCTCTTTTGCCCCAAACATCTTCTGTGACTGCAGTAAAGTCATTCTGCCACATTGTCTGTGTCTCCTGTCCATAAATTAGAATTTACCATATTGCCCTCCCTTGCATGCATATGTCTGAGGAGTCATGTATTAAAGGTCAGAAAGTATTACACTGGTATCACAGCAATACAGATCATGCAAGGCTTGTGACATCTCTAAAGGTTCCCTTTAGGTTTGAGTCATTTGATTTGAGTGTTTGCAATGTGCATATTTCATGGGTAATACTGAAATCTGATAATATTTTTACCTTGTAGAGAAAATCAAAAGCTATCTTTTGATTTCAGTGGGAGGCATGACTGGATTTGACATACATTTTAAGGAAAAATAATGATCCCTGCAAGATAAAAGACAAAAATACCTGAACTTAGGTCTTGAAAAGAAGGGATGATTTTTCAGATCAATTTTATGTTCTATAATAACATATTCAATGACATTTTTGATAACTTCATATGGTCTATGGGCAGAGATCCTTGCTTGATAAATGAGTTTAATGCAGCTCAGAACATATGACAGCTGGTTAATAGCTACAGGAATGGAGACAACTTCCTATGAAGAAATATTTTACATGATATGAGATATATAAATGATGAAGTAGAAACAAAAACAGAACCTGGGCTTCTTCAATGTTATCAGTGAAGGAGAATTGGATAGAACAAGTGATTTTTGAACACCTTATTGGAAACTCTCAGTACTTGAAAAAGCTTGTCCAATCCCTAAGTATTTGTATTTCACTTTTGCTTGGATTCTTAATTTTTCATGACTTCTTATTTCTGTTCAATACACAGGAAATGACTAATGACTGAAATAACAATCATAGAAAAGCTACCATGTGAAAAAAAGCTTTGATTATTTCAAGATATGGGACCAATAAAAAAAAGTAATCATGAGAGCCAGATTCCTGCATGGAAATTAGATTTCATTCAGTATTTCATTTCACCCTCTAATTTTCCCTGTATAAATATGAACTCATTGCCTATTTTCAGAGAAAGTTTTTATCGTTATTATATCTGGAAACAATTCTTATCGCTAACGTACTTGGTCTCAGCACCAGTAACAGTATGGCCATATGCTGATCATTCTATGCAGCAAAAAGAAGACTTCTTTTTAAGATCCACTGCAGCTGTGAAAACAGGAAGACATGCAACAAATAGCAGTGGAAGAAAAGGGTTTTTTTTAAGTACTTGACTTCAGTAAACTGGAATAGCCATACTGTGTGATTTTGTAACCACTGAAACTCAGCTTCAAGAGAATTAAAAGACCAGATGTATCCACAGAAATTACTCTTTCATAAAGAACACCACACTCCTCATACCTCAAGGCATAAATGAGCCCCTCAACATATCTCACAGGTACTTGATTCCAGATTGAAACAAGAAATAGAAAGAATGGAAATAAAAAGAATAGAACAGAAAAAGGACACCACTCCTGACAGCAACGCTACATTGTCATTTGAAGTTATAATGGATGTACAATACTGTAATTACTAAAGAGATAATGCTTTTGCAGCTTTGTGGCTTTGTAATGTATAAAGCAGTAAATGACATATATCTATTCTGAGAGTCATTAATGGGCAAAATGAAGCAAGACTATTTAATCAGTCTCAAAAGGTCAATTATTAAACCTAGGTGAGATGGACTGTTTCTACTGTACCAAATCCCATATTGGACGAAGTTTGCCTTTTGTGCAAAGGACTAGTAAAATGTCTACTCATGTATTAAGTTGTATTTAAATCTCTGCTAGAGGTCATCATAAGATTTCCATCGCCTTTTAGCACAACAGTGAGTTTTATGTGAGATGAAAAATGAGATTTTAACAGTTTTGTGGAGGGACAGCACAAGTGATAGGATTTTTTTTTCTCACACTCTCTTATTGCTAGAATATGAGTCTAATTTGTAGTACAGGAATTAGGCCATGTCATGGCTTTTCAGTGAAATGAAATAGATATCATATAATTGCAGTTCCTAATAGAAGTAGCCCAAAATCTGCAAATACTATTCATAACTAAACTGGTAATTACAACAAGAAAAACACAGTATGGAATGGGAAGACAACTTAATCCATTAACATGCTCGCTTTCACCAGATGTTTTATTGACGATGTAGTGAAATCAGAAGAAAGAACCACTCTGCATTCACTTGGGTCAGCCCATAATGGATACTACATTATCCATTGTGGATATACTGCAGTACCTGGTATAAAGCTGCTCTAAGAACAAGGAAACACAACAGCTTCTACTTGATTTGATTTCTGAGTGCCTTACAAAGTGAAAGGAATGTACATCTTCACAAAAGCACAGTAGATCATTCCAGTTTTCCAGGAGATCCCTTCTACACAAAATTTTTCCTTTTTATGGAACATTTTTTTGAAGAATGGTTAAGGTCTTCAGGAATACTTAGGCAGAAAAACTTTATATGGTAGCTCTTTTGCACTGCTGCACTGAATAATGATTACAGATGCCATAAGGTTTATCTTGGATCCATCCAGGAACTTGTACAACTCATTAAGGTAAAAGAACATCAGGAGAGAGACCATAACAGATCGTTGGAATTTTCAATGTAAAGGAAAGCAGGGCAAATCAGAACTAAAGTTTAAGGGACAGAATATATGGAAGATTAAGGCTAAATTTATAGCTGTAGCCCTCTGTAGTAAATTGGTGGCAAAGGGATCTAATGTATTTTCCTGAGAGGATGCAGAAAGGAAATTACTCTTCAACACAGGACTTCGAAAAAACTTCAGATAGTATGTAAATGCCTATATACTCTGAGCAAATAATTTACCTGCTGTTTGTTTTTACAGTGTTTAGGGAAATAGTGTTACAGGTGACTTGTTTGCTCACAAATATGATTATAATTTCTCCTGTACTTGTAAGATCCTGAACTTTGGCTAACCACTTGGCTCTAGATGCAAAAAAAAGGCTCCCATCACAAGTAAAAGCAACACACCACATGAAAACTAATACAGGTAATTAACTGGAATGTGGTAAATTGGTGGAAAAGGGGATTTTCTGCAAATGAATAACCTTAGGTGAGATGATATGACCACTAGGCCTCCCTAACATCTGTGTAGACAGAAAATTTAAAACTTTTACAAACATGCTGGTAAGTTGCTATAAAAACTAAGGAAGGCTATGAAAATGAGAAATAGTATTAATTTATTTTTGGAGGTCAGTAATATATGCAGACAGGCAGACTTTTGTGGACAGACTATCAAAAACAAGATAAGGATTTGGATGGTTGTTGAGGGCTTGTGTATCATTTTAATGACACATCTGCAGTGTAGCACGCATGCAACCAGGATGCTCACTAACAGGTCAAACACAGTGGAACACAGTGAGAGGAAGCACACAAAGCCTTCTGAAAATTTTTAAGAGCCTGAGCCCAGAAAAAGATTCTGTTCAGTTCTGTTCTATTCTGAAAAGTAAAGTTTTTATCCTACTCCTCTCTTCTATTCAACTTTGGCCAAACTAAAAAAAAAAAAAAAAAAAAAGGACAAGTTTACAAGTTTTTGGGGGCTCATGTTTTGTTTTATGATGAAATGTTTATTTAAAATAATAATAATGACCTTTTTTTTCCCACAATCTCTTTTCCAGTTTGGGTTGGTTTGAGTTACGAAAAGTCTTTTGCACTAGTGCTTATTTGTTCAAACTTGTTCATATCTCTAGTATTGCAAGAGACTTTGGAGACATTGTCAGTCTTGTGGCCTGAAGTTGGATCTATGCAGTCATGCCAGCCAACCATGCAAAATGGATAATTGTAATCCACAAACCTTGTTTGTCTATGCAATTACTCATTTTGTAGATGTAGATATTATTTGGTTCACTTCAGATCCCCATTCTAGAAAATTCAATTTCTAAAACATTTTAAAATTACAGAATTTGCAGACTTGTGATTAGAGGCTAATAAAGTAATTGTCATGTAGTTTTTTGGGGTTAGCCTGCATCTAATTTGTGTTGGTCATATACATCTAAAACAGTTTTTAAAACTTTATAAATCTATTTTTGTCCAGTGTTCAATAAGTCTGATATTATAATCACTATAATGAACACAATATGTTACTGACAACAGACATAATTCATATGTATATTCTGTGTTTGCTATCATGCTAACGTTTCTGACCAAATGTTTCAAACCAAACTGTCCCTTTTTAAAGAAGAGAAGTGGATTTCCTAATGGACTGATTCACTCTAGAAGTTAGTGTTTGTCCTTGTCTCAGTCATTCTGCCCTACAGATCATGTCATTTTACCTTCTGAATTCATCCAACCAAGAGGAGATGTCATAATATTGTTCCCTGAGAGACCTCTATGTGTGGTGTAGAGAGTTCCTGTTAAAGTATTATGTGCCTGATCAGCAGAAACAGCATTATCAAAAACATTGTCATAATTGCATAACTCCAGCATGTGCGGTTATGATGTTCCCATCCTCATTGTGAACCTCATTATCCTACTACTAGGTTTATATCTAACGATTTTATAGTGAGCTGTAGACATGGACTGTACATTTCTCAAATGTCTACAAAGTGTGATAGGTTTCTATGACTTTAGAGAGATACTTGAGAGAGGAGATACAATTGCTGATCACTGTTTTGTTTGAGAATTATTGTAGCACTGGTCTTAATTTCTTACTTATCTTTGATTATTGTAATACTGAATTGCATGTAGCATAAAATAGCCATTTAATGTTAATTTGCTCTTAAAGTATACAGGATCTAAGATGCCTCAAGACCTCAAAAAAGGAAAAAAAGTCCCCCAAATAACTCATTTTTGACTTGACTTCACAGATGGATCTTTAAAAATGCAATAGTGCCCCCTGGTGTTCTTTGACTCAACTTTCTCTTGGAGAAAAGTTACAGCAGAAGTGGCTACAATTTCAAGTCTGTAACTAAGTCTTTTTGCAGTGTAGACGAATACGGTTGGGTACTTTCTTCAGCTCAGCTATCAGACATGCAATATGCTGTCCTCTGAATTTCTACTATACTGACTCCCCTCTTTCACTATCTCTCTAATGAAACTAAAATTGAGATGTGCTTTCTTAAGGCCAAAAAGTCTCCCTAAAGACACACTGTTCATCACATGTTCTATCTGCAGAAGGGACAGGATCTCTAATAGCAGACAAGGCAGGCATATCATAGTTTGACCTGTATTGTTTGCTTGCATGTGCCTCTCTTGAAGGTGTTTCTTCCAACCACATCAAACTCAGGAGAGATCAAGAGAAACAGACATGCCCATCTCTCTGCAGACTGCAGTCTCCAGGGAATAAGTGAAAGAGGGTGCCCTACCTTTTCCAGCTGCTTCCTCAGTGCTAATGAGGAATTCTGTTTCCCAGATTGGTCTTGTGAGAGAGGAAAAGAAGTGGGAAGATTACAGTGGGAACTGTTTTGCCCCATATTCCCCATTGTTTGCAATGGGGGGGGGGGGAGGGGCAGGGAAGGGTTAAAAGCTATGGTTAGGTTATTCTCACTTTCCCTGCTAATGATTATGGATATTTCTTGCCAGAGGATTGACTCTTGTCTTGGAATGCTTTCAGAAGTGTACAGTTATCACTACATACGTAATAGTCTGTGTATGCTACTTTATACTAATGTGTATACCATAAAGATTATCTGGAAGAGATCTTTGTGGGTGGGCTTTGATTGTTGCCCTCTGAAGCTTTTGGGTCAGTGATTTGAAAGCCTAGTTGATGAACCTCTCTCCATGTGAACCTTAATGATGCCACCAGATGGTCATCCAGACATTCTAAATGCATTTTAGCTTCCCTGACCATACCCATCTGATAGCTTAAAGATTCCACTTCTAGTGCCTGTCGCAGTGCCTTCACAGAAGAGCTGTTCTGTCTCCCTACATAAAAGATCACAGACTGGTGACTGTGTATCCTGGATCACGAATAATGTCATTGTCAGAGCTCATCCCAATGTCCCTGTCACAAAAGGCTTATTTTGCCCTTTCTTCTTTAAACTAAATGTTCTAAAGAGACAGACCATTCTTAAGTCAACCATCTTATTAAAATAAATTACTTCTTTAAAATGTGCATCTTAAAATGTATGTCTTAAATGTAATATATGCTAAGGAAACCATTTATGGTCTATAACATAACCAGTTATGTCTATAACTATGTGCAGGATTCTAGAAATCAAATAGTATGCATGCTCCAAAATATCTTATATCACCATTACTCTGTCAACCTGGTGAAACCCATACTATTCCTCCAAGAGTGTTCAACAATAGCACATTACTGTGAACGGGAAAGTATTTCTAGAAGAAGCTACAGTGTCATTTTAACATGAGATTAATGCTATTACATTGCAATTTTCACTCATTAGGCTTAAATAAACATCAACTTAGTACTAGAGAGAATAGCACTAACTTGCAACCCAGCCCATAGCTTTAACGTCTATGTGCTTGGCATCTTCCCAAGCCTAGAAGGCTGTAGTTAAAGTAAATATAAGAAAAGAAAAACAAAATCTCAAGAGCACTAACATGAGAGCTCGTATAAAAGAACAGGCTATAAAATAGGCTATAAGATAGCCTATTTTGTAGTGGTAGCTTTCTTCTTTCAAATAAATGGATATTCATGCTCCTTCATTCTGCTAAGATTAAATGACAGACACACTGCATTTTTATGGCAGAATTTCTCAGGTCACAAGCAACTGTCCCTACTGATATAAGATTTTTGCTTTTGGAAATGGAAAACCCAAAATCTTCCAGGTAGTAACCTCAGAAATAAACAAGAGAAAAAGAGAGGAGGGAAAAAAAAACATTGTTCCTTTCTGTTGGAACTATTTGTATCACAGATTCTTCTGTGCATGAAATAAGTCATAATACCTCTAGGTTGAAAATTATCTTGACCCTAAAAGGCCTTGCTCTTCTCAGGGAAATCTGCTCAGGGCAGTGAGTGAAGTGCTTTGCTGCTTCCATTCAGTTTCTGTCACATGAGGTAGAGCCCTAGGCTGATATTTGCAGTCCTTGAGGCTATGAAGGTTGAAGTGGGGGGAGTGTGAAGGATCTATGTGTTACACCCTGGCCTTAGGGGAGATTGCAAAGAGGTGCTTTCTTTGCTACCACTTGTTTCAGTTCTGACTAGTTACTTCTGTAGGAAAGTCTCCAAAATAGGTGAAGTTCAGAGGAAAAAGTGACAGCATGTCTTATTTTGTCCTGATGGGGAACCAGCAAAGAGGATGACATCCTCTAATGATTGATTGTTGCATTTGCAGGATGAATCCCCAAGCCCTAAGGCTTCTCTTCTTATTTCCCCAGTATGAGAGGAGAAGAAGGGATGAACCTGAACTGGTGGAACAGAGTAACTCTTGAGAATTTAAAAACCCAAAGTGCTGGTTGCAGGTCTATATCAGTTTCAAATAAATTTTCATCATGTACAGACTCCTTCTGTACAAGATGGAATTTCACATGAAAGCACAAGACGTAGGCTGATCAAACCAATCCCGTATAACCAAAAATCAAGCATCAGTCAGACCATTTGAGCCTTCCACAGAAATTACTTTATCCCCAAATCTAACAACTATATAAGAGGATTGTTTTCTTGCTTTCTCATGTTTGAATAGATCTTGACAGCCTTCTTCAATATTTTCATCCCATTGTAGAATGAACAAAACCAAACTCTCAAGAAACAGAAAAATTCCATTTTGAAACAGACCCCTTATAACAAGAACAGCTTCCAGGAGGGATAAATACCCACGCATTCAATGAATGCCATAAAATAGTAACTATGGTTGAAGTTGGAAATCGAGCAAAAGAGGATTTTCTCATAGATTTTTATTAAGGCTACAGAGGACAGGCATTTCTCCCACTCACATTTTTAAGTCTTTCTCACGCTAGTGTAGGAAGGATTTTCAGTATAATTCCTATTCCCAGACTGATTTCATTTCACTGAATAATTGTAACTACTTCTAATGAAACTTGTCCCTGTGGTTTTTCTTTGATTATTTGTTCTAACTATTAGAAACATAAATAAGATTGCATAATTGCAGTGCTTTCGGCACTATCACTTTTGCATTGACATCAAAAATATCATCTTCCATTGAATTTAATCTCTTCCAAGATAGTTTTGAAAGAGAAAAGAATATATGTAAACGGAAAAAAAAAAAAAAAAAAGCCTGTGTGTCAATATTTCAACTTTCAGTAACATAATGAAAAAGATAATAACTTCAGAATTCATAGAATCATAGAATGC
>VWPW01004565.1:453184-526056 GCA_013389825.1 Crypturellus undulatus | reverse complement strand
GCCACGGCCGGCCGCGGTGCGGGCGCCGCCGCCGCCTCCAGCCGCGCCGCCTCCACCAGCAGCTCCAGCGAGAAGAGCGTCTCCCCGCCCGCCGCCGCCGCCATGGCCCCACTGCGGCCTTCCCCGCGCGTCGTCCCAGCCACGCGCCGTCGCAGAGCACCCTGGGAGCTGTAGTCCGCCGCGCCCTCCCTAGTCCCCCGCGCGGCCTTGGCTGCCGCCATGTTGCGGTCTGGCCCGGCCTATGGCGCCCGGGAGAGGCGTTTGGGAGGGCCTGGTGCGTTCATAACTTACCCACGTTTCCCTTGTGCCTGTGCAAGTTGGGATTGGCGTAACATTCTGGTGCACGTGGAGGCTCTCGCGCTCCAGCTGCTGCCCTTCCCCGCGATCTGAGCCCGCTCACCATCGATGGAGCCGGGCGCTCAACGAGCTGCAGAAACGCACCAGACAATTGTATCTTTCAGTTCAGAGGATTGATGTAAAACAATGTATCCCAAGCTCATGATGTTCATTTGAGGTTGCAGCGTGCAGTCCCCATTTGCCAGCAGAGAAGTAGCTTATGGCAAAGAAAACCTGTTCCTGCCTCTCTTTGCCCTGTTTATTCTTCCTTTTTTCTCCTTTTCTCCCTCCACTGAATCACAGCCACTTTTCAGAACATCGAAACCCAGAGAGAAATACATAAGTAATTGTAGGTCAGGTCCCTTGATCTCCCTTATCAAGGCACCACCTTTTACGAGCTATTTTGTTATCAGCTGAGTTCTGCTGAGAAGACAGCGAGAGCTTTGGCCTCTCCGCTGTGAGCAGGGCTTAAATAGTAAATAATTATTCCCTCCTCACTTCTTCCGCTGCTTTTGTCCTAAATATGTAGTAATTTGAAAAAGGAAAGGGCAGTTACGTGCTTTTCTCGTGTTTCTAGCCCTCTCCCCTTCCAGGAGGGCCTGGCGGTTTGGTTGACATTCTGCTCAAAGGGAGAATGACAAAAAATCCCCTCATCTATTGAAGGCAACCAAGGGATTTAACATTGGCCAAAGAGTTATTCTCATGTGGATGGAGAGGTGCTGTCCCTGTTTTTTTCAGATGGGTGTTTGTTACTGTCATGTTTAGTCCAAGCTTTTAAACCTCTTTACTTTGAATCTTCCAACCCAAGGGCAATGGACATGTCTTTCTGTACTGTAACTGCAGCTAAAGTTAAGTGTTAAATTATGGATGAATTGGATTTGTATTTTAAGTCACTGAGCATCTGTATTCCAAACAGCTTCATGTGAAATTATTAGTGCGCAGTATCCCAGAAAATCAGTCTTAACCCTGTGTTTCTGCCTGCACATGAAATATAAATACAAATTACTGAATACTTCGAAAACTGTAGGTGTTAATGAGCTGTGCAAAGTTGGTCAGTGAGTCAGTGACAGTACAACTATTCAAATAGAAAGGGGTATAGATTTTAAACTTTTTTTTTCTATTTTTTTCTAGTTTTTTTCTGGTTGATGTGTTTTATTAGCTCAATCTTGTGATCACAAAAGTGTATTTCTTATTGAATTACACCAAAAACAACAAATTAATTGTGAGTTAGGGAAAAGACCACAAAAAAAACCAAAAACCTTCCATCTTCCTGTAGTCCTGGTTCCTAGTATCCACCATTGCAAGGAGACCTGTGATTCTAGATACACACACACATACAAACACACACACATACACAAAAAGTGGTGTCAGAAGAGAGCAGTCTAGGAAATCACCATGCCTCGGATAACCAGGATTATGTAATGAAGTTTCATTTACCTATCTGCTTTGCAGTCTGCTTCATCATCTTTGCTTTGGAAATGAAGCCTTTTGCTTCAAATTCATTGTTTTTATTCTTTGGGGAGCATAAAAACTCTTGTTGAATATTTTGACTGTGGGTTTCTTTCAGATCTTTCACGTGTCTGTGTTGGCACCAGCCCATCCTGTGCCAGGCCTGCTTGCAGTTAGGATGATATTAGGATGATAGTTCCAATCTACAAGGCTGCTTGAGAAACAGATTAGCAGCCAACCAATAGACAACATAGTGCTTTTCTCAGAAGTAACACAAAACCAGAATAAACGGCTGTACTGCCAGCACTGCGTGCAGTGACATAGCAAGTACCTGTTGGGATGGGGGGACCTCCCTTGGTTGCACTCTGTGCTTTTAAAAGTAGTTCCATCTCTTTGCAGTACAGTCCCTCAGTCCTCCTTTCTCAGAGCTAGACTTCAAGTCTTTTTTCTTTTTCTAAAAGATTTGAAGACAGAAGAATTTTGCTGATTAGGTGAAGTCTTTCACTGACCTCATTTGTATGTTTGATGTATTAACATTTCTTCTGAAAAACTTCCAGACCAGACAATTGCTTTCATTAGCCAGTAACTCTGCAACTTTGGTTCAAATCAATCTTTTGAAGGCTGTGAATTGCCTTCCTTTTGCCCTTAACTTTTGTAAAATTTCAGATTTATTGATCTCTCTACTGCGACTATTACAGTTTGGTTAGTTGCTGAAGTTGTACCTTTTTCTGCATGAAGAAGTATGAGTATTAAATGAGATCTTGGGAACACATGGATTATGCTGGATGTGCAATTAAGTATACTTATTTTGGTGTTGTTTCTTTTTTTTTTTTTTTCCTAAGATCGAGTGGTGGAATAAACTGTTCTTGTGTGCTGGATATAAAATATATCTCCTCCGTGCAGTGCCTGCAGGGCAGCACTAGGAATTTGTGCAAATACTCAGCCTGGCAGCATTCTGATTCAGGAGGGGGTCAGACAGTCTGCTGCAATATTCAGCTGCAACAGTAATAGCAGTTCTCAAAATACTCCAGCTTAAAATACCACTTAGAGAAGAGTTATTTAGTCTTTTCTCAGTTGTCTGTTGAGTCAGCCACTTGTCAAAGGGCGATAAACAGGAAGAAATTCAGGAATAAGGATGGTAGCCTTCTGTAACTCCCTCAGTTATCAACAGCTCTCATCTTCACCTCAGAAAAATCAGGAACTAACTTACAGGAGCAAAGCAGAAGATTTCGGTTGGGGTCTTTGCTGTGTATTTTAGGTTTCTCCCTGGGAGAACTAGGAAGGGTTTGCAAAAGGGGTAATTTCAAATAGGAAAGTTAAATCCATTCAAAAGTTGTTTTCTGTATTAGTTTCCAGACACAGTTTTGCAGCGATCTCTGCTATTTCCTGCATCCAGATTCTGATTCCTGCTTCTTGATTCTGTTCTGACCCAGCTCCGGTGCTATATGGAGCTGTCTGGGAGCAGCTGTAATGGTTTTATTGGCACAAGTCCCAACAGAAAACTCACTGAAATGAAGGTAGTGGGGTCGCTCCCCAGTTCCCAAGGTGCCCCTTCCTGTCCACAAAATGCCCCATATGTTGGGTATTCAGGACAGCTGGTCCAAACCCAGTCAGACATACGGCACCAAAATGCCTCCCTTGTGTTTTGACTTTAAGGTTGTGTTTTTACTTGAAGATGCTTGTTACCTGCTCTTCTCTCAGTATGATGATAGCTCTCAAGTTAATTTCCCCTCTGTGTTATCTTTAGCAGACATTGGGAGTGTTAAAATAAACATTATTTGCCTAGCTGTGTGGCCCTTCCCATTTGGCAAACACCACTGTGTTTCCTCTCCTTTTAATGCTTTCATTGCTGTCCGCAGGGTTTTGCTTCCTCAGAGAGTTGGGAGCTGAGGCTCGTGGCTGAGGCACCTCTGCAGAGCTGGTGGGGAGGCGCGCAGGACTGTTTCCTCATTACCTCAGGGGGGCAGAAAATGGTTGGCTATGTGCGAGTCTGTGGCTTTCACAGACAGCTTGAAAATACAGCCCGTGCCAGCTTACCTTCTGATTCCAGATTTCACCAAGGATTAATGGAACTGCAGCTAAATGCAGCTTCTCCTTCTCGGCTGAGCATTCCTCGTTATCTCGCTTAGACTTGGCAAAACTCAGTCCAAGTAGATACTTAAAGGAAACACGGGAAAACCTGTCGAATAGTTGAGAGAGAATGAGGTTGTGAGACCCAGGAGGAAGCAGGATGTCACAAATACAGATGCTTAGACAGTTATATTGAATATGACAATGCGACATAACATAAGGGGTCAAGTCTGAGGTGATTTCCTTTATTTAAACAAAAGTTCTTATTCAAACCAATGGAGATTTTCTAAAAAAAAATAGTGAAGGGTCAACTTCAGGATTCAGCCCACTGAATATTCTTTGTATAGTGTCCAGCAACATGCAAGGACTATTACCTTAAATAACTCAGCGTCATTAGCACGAGGGCTTTACCATCAGGATTTCCTTGCATTTTTTTGTAAAACATCGTGAACTTATTTGCTATAAATGGAAATTCTGTGGTTTCACATGCTATAATTTAGCATTAATGAATATATCATCATTTAAATTGTGATATTTTCCCACCCAATAGCTGGGAAGCTCTCAGAAAGTCCTCAAAGGGATCAGTTTATTTTCTTTGGCATCACAGTTACCACCCTATGCCTGTCATGCACGTATGCATTGAAGGACAAAAGGATTTCAGGCACGTAGTTACCATAAAGGACAGCCTAGGGCTGCATGGATGTGTGTGCATGTGTTTTTCTGAAGCAGAGAAAGTCTTTATCAATGATTTTCTTCAAGATGTGGAGCTGCCTACAATTCTTGTTTTAATTAAGGGAAGACTAGGTCCTCAGCCACTCCCAGCGTTTGGCCTTCTCCGTGGAGGCAGACGTTTCTCTCTGTCACCACCCAAAACGCTACATTTGCAGCATTCCTATAGCTCAGGCCGTGAACCACCAAGGTCAAATTAGAGTTCAGTTATCTGACAGAGTTTCCGACACTGAAAGCTCTTGTGAGCCTCAGGGTGGTTTTTAAGCTCAATTCAACAGTTAGACAAGATTTCATTAAAAAAAATGGAGATGTCTGCAAATATTTGACTAGGAAACAGCTAGTACCGAGCGCATTGTACCATCACACTGGTGACACGCATTGTTTAGTCTGTCGAAAATACCATTAAAAAGTATGCTTTTTTTTTTTTCAGTACAGCTGCTTTGTTCACTGCACATTTCCAATCTCCAAGCCATCTCTCCTTTCTCTTTAAAATCAAATTAAAATCAGTTTGACTGCTTTAGAGCCTTCCTGTTGAGAGGTCAAAAGATAAAGAGCCAAGGATGTTATAGCTGAGTCGCAGAGCTCCATGATGCTCCTCACTGCTTGTGCATGAGGCTGAATGATACGCGGCTGTCTTCCTGGTAGAAAGGGCACTGAAATATTCCGTCCTGCTTAGCGAACAGGAGGTAGGAAGCTGCTTCTGGAGGTGGTGGTGAAAGTAGGGCCCACGTAGCCCATGTTCCCTCTTATTTTCTGAGACAACATGGTGGCAATCCCATGGCTTGGCAAGTAGGAGTATGAGGAAAGGTGGTTTTCTCACAACATTACCCCTGGGTTGCCTGGCAGTGGGATTTCCCCTCTAATTATGAGGCCCTTTTCTTGTCTGTCAGCTTTGGGGGATCTCAACAGCAGTGTCCTTTGGCCTTCTCAGTCGTTTGAAGCTTCTGTCCTTCCTGAGGCAGGAACTGTGGAGTATTTCTCACTGGTGTCCTCCTGTCACCCCTTAACGTCTGACTCTTATGCACCACGGTGATGGCGCGGAGTGAAACCAGGGCAGCGTCCTGGTCTGCTCTGCCGCCCTATTGACTAGAGAGGTAGCACAGGCTGTGTTTGAGCATGCCAAGTGTGGGAACCTGGAAACCCAGCTTTCAGTCCCTCTTCTTTCCCCAGGTTTCCTTAGAGCCCTTATTTTCCCTAGAGCATCTGATTTCTCTGTGCCCAAGTTCCCCTCATAAAACATGATGTGTGTTTCACACAGATGATGTTTGGGTGAGTAATGTCTGGAAGGGAACGTTTCTCTTGGACATGCAGGTCACACAGCACCTCTTCCAGCCTCACAGGCCTGGTAAACATCAGTGTGTGGCCATTGGGATTGCCTTGCTCACTTCCCACAGGGAGCAGCAGCAGCCCTCGGAGGAGCCTCTCCGTGCAGGAGGAGGAGAGGCTGGCAGGGAAGAACCCCTTGCTCAGAGGGGATCCTCTCCCTCTCGCGTTTCAGAGGGAGCGCTGTGGTGCCAAGGGCAGCGTGCGCTGAGCCCGGCGCTCGGTCTGCAGTGCCCTTGGGCTCTGGACACGCGGCCTCCTGCCGGGGCTGGTTGTCTGCCCGCCCAGTCCCCATGAGGGCTAGTGGGGGCAGTTCCGCGTGCAGACACAGCCCTGGGAGCCTCCAGCAGGCAGCAGCCATGCTGCAAAGTGCTTAACTCACTGCGATGCAAATAGTCCCGTGGGCTACAACAAGGGCAGAAGACGGCTTCTTTCTCTTGTGTTACACGGCGTGGTGTGAGTGGGCAGCGAGTCAGCACTGCCTGTGCTACAGCAGGCCAGGTCACGTAACAGCTATGCCTGTGTGTAGGCCTGGTGGGCCAAGCTGCCTCCACGACTAACTCCATGTGACCTTCTCTGAGATAACTCGGGGATGTCTTCGGCCCAATGAGTTGAGCTGAAGCAGCTGTTACTGCCTCAACACAATGCTTCCTGCTTTTGCTGATACGCGGTTTAAGCTTATTACTATTGCAGTGCAGTTCTGTGCATTTCCTATTTGAGCAGTTCCTGTTGGAAGCATGTATTGTTTGGGAAGACATGGCATTAATTATTATGTGAGCTATTTGTTGTGTGGGTGCTGTGGAGAAATAGATGGGAACTATTCCAAATGGTCTTTAATGAGTTCAGTCATCCAAGATCCTGATTTCCATCTCATAAATAATAAACTGTCCTCAATATGCTAATTCAAATTTGCCTTTAAATTGCTTATTTTAATTTTGAAAGGGAAATAATCAAGAAGAAAAAGTTCTGGAAAATGCAAGCCTGCCCTTTTTCTATGGTAGGGCACTCAGAGGTTGCAGAATCTCATTCTATTCCAAACATTAAGTCCTGAGATAGTGGCCACATGGCTCACCAGGTAATGGTTTCAATGTCTTGAAGAGTGAAATTCAAAATTGAAGAGTGAAATTTTCATTGCAACAAATGAAAATATATATGAAATCTTGCTCTGTAAAAGAAGGGTCCCTATAGAGCCTTATCCAGTGAGCTCTTTGCCATCTTTTTTCAATGAGATCTTTGGTCTCGATTTCTGGGCCTGATTTGCTGTCCAGGCCAATGGTGGCTGAAAGTGCCCCTCTGACAGCAGATGTAGCCTCTGGCAAGGAATAGCGTGTGCTCAGCAGTGACCCATCTGCTTCATCACATGCAACATCGACAGTCTTTCAAGTTTCATCCCGTCTTGCAGTAGTGGGTGATGATTTTTCAAAAAGCTTTCTTGTATTTGCAAGTATTTGTGTGAGGCATGAATGTACCAGGAGCTGGACTGATGGTTTAGCTCTTTGCTAAGTAGACTTATTTCTGCTCCTAGTGAGCAAATCATTGTACTCAGAGATCTGGATGGCAATTTAACAGTTAGTCATGAGCTTATTCCATTCTGAAAACATCCTTTTCATTCATTTATATTTTACTCAGCATTTCATCTTCAGTAAATACATATCTCCATTTTGCATGAACCCATGGTCTCCCTGGCCTGTCTGTAAGCCCAGACTATACAATCACATGTAGCAAAGCATTGTAGAAATAGTGAAATAAAAGAAAAAGAATTGCATTTTGACATTCATTAGCTGCTCGTGCATTATTCAAGTTTGTTAAGGTTTCACATCTAATAAATAGATGAGAATGGAAGATCCTGCAGACATATCTTACTGGAAACATAGTCATAGAAATTTGATTTCAAGACACAAGCCAGTAAAATAAATCCAAACAGGTTACTCTGTTTCCTGCCCTGGAAGGAATGGCAGCTTTTTGAAACATTAATATCCTCAGTCAGGCATTGCAAATATTAGTTCTCAGTTCCTTCAAGGGATAAAAAAAGATAAAAATAGAAGCCACTCTGAAACCTCCCAGAGGCTGACAAATGCATTCATTCATTTCTTTATAATGCCATCTTTCATGAAGGCTTTAACACTGAAAAATTCTCAGGGGAGGTTTCCTTTCCCCCCAATACTTTCTCACTCGCCTTGAAAGCTGTCTGTACAGTTGCAAGGAGAGAGGGGCCAAAATACTTGCTGCAGAGTCAGCGGTGCTCTGGGGGCTGCTCTGCAGCTGGAAGCAGGTGAGTCCCGGGAGCACCAGGAACGCGGCCCTGGAGCACGGCACTCTGCAGCAGGACGTGGCGTGATGGCTCTCGTGGACAGGGTGTCTCTGCGACCTCTCAGCCTGGCGTAAGCAGAGTGCAACGCCTGCATCTCAGATCTGAGTGTGTTTGCGAGGAACAGAGATGCTCACTTAGCAAAACAGATGTCAACTTTGCAGTAATTTACATTTTGCTCTCCGATTTATATGTCTTCCCAGTTTGCCCATCTCCACTCTTAAGACCTGCATCCATCCCACTTAACTGAGCTGACTTACTTTTGCCCTTTGCTCCAGCGGGAGAATTAGAGGCTCTTCCAGAGCCATCAGATCTTTGGATTAACTGAGTGCTCTCTGAGGAGCCTCTTTCTGTCTGTTGATTACAGAGGAAAGCAAGTGACTGCAGTCCTGTTTACTGCATTAAAGACCTCCATTAAAGGTCTAAAATGGAGTGGGATGATCCTGACCCCTGTATGGTGAGCTTGGTGGACAAACAGAGCAGGGTCAGTTGCTTGATTTTTGACACGCTGTGTATTTTTAAGGCCCTTCTTCAGAATCAGAGTAATAAAGTAAAACCCAGCGCCTTGTCCACAAGGAGTTAAAGCTGGAGCCTGGAATGGCTTATTGCAGGGGGAATTAATCTGACCAAATGCAGACAGAAAATAGAGGAGATAAAGTGTACCCTGGAAGTACCTATTTCACATTGCAGGCTATAAAGGAACCGAGAGGCAGCAGCTCAGGGGTAGCCAAGTACAGCTAGACATATGTAGATGAATGGCATTCACTGTAGCTGCAGAGCTCCCTCCATGGCACTCGCTCCCATGTTGGAGACTGGCCGTGCAAGAGAGCTGAGAAGCTCCGGACTCACCGGGTTGGTGCCACTGGGCCTGCTGCAGATGCGCTCTGGAGCCACGTGCCATGCAGGGTGTTGAATATTTGCAGAGCTCCCTCCATGGCACTCGCTCTCGAGTTGGAGACTGGCAGTGCAAGAAAGCTGGGAAGCTCCAGACTCACCAGATTGGTGCCACTGGGCCTGCTGCAGACGCGCGCTCTGGAGCCCCGTGCCATGCAGGGTGCCGAATATTTCCAAGCTTCTCACCACAGAGAGAAGCTCTCTCTCCACATCTGCACTAAAAGACCCAAAGTGACAAGAATCGTGTCCCAGGAGCAGAGCAGGAGAGATTAAGGACAGCTTTAGTCCTCCTAACCAGCAGATTTGCGGGGTGATGCTTGTGGCTGCCTCCAGGGAGCAGAGCTGAAGGTGGTGGGGAAAAGGCAGATCATTCACCAAGAGCTACAGCCCACAGAATAAAATCATGATTATTTAACTGTGCTGGTCTAATTCTACTCCTATAATTTTCCATATGCACAATGAGAAGAATTCCAGTGGGGGATTACATTTTTTCCCCCTTAGAAACAAAGACTCTGCTTTATAACACACTTTTTTTTTGTGCTAAGCACAATCTCTTGGTGTGTGAAAGACAGATCTTTAAACAATATGCTATGATCTTATCTGATCTACAAGCTGGAGGAAGCATTATTGATATAATTTGTGGCAGGATATTTGCATAGTCATGGTGAGATGTGCTGGAAACTCCTCCAAAATCAAACAGGCGAATATTAGCTTAACAGCTAAATGCCTGTAGATACTTTTCAGCATAAGAGAACAGAAAGCTTGCAGGTTCAGTCAGCTGAGAGAAAACATGCTGATTATGATTTTCCATCTCTAACATACCAGATTGCACGGGGAGGGGAGGGCTGGTAGCTACATACAAAGAAATCCAGCTCTAGCTCACTCGTTCAGATGTGGCTCAGTAACTCAAGCCCTGGTGTCTGAAGGCTCACGGGGGCCCGGGGGAAAGGAGTTGACATTCTGAAGTCGTTAGTAGACAAGAGGTGACATTCTACAAACGACCAAACAAAATTAATTGGTTCCTCTGCTGGTATTCTCGAAAGAAGCTAGTAAATGAATGGACATTGCCAGTGCTACTCAGGAGACGAAGCTAAATTATCATAATAGACCCTTCTGGCCTAAAAATCTGTGCATCACTGAGAGGAACTCCGTTGGTGTCAGGGTCAAGATATGTATTAGTATAATTTAAGGACAAAGTGCAGATCATACTGTGGATAAAACTGTAGTTTGCCTTTTAAGGCAGTAATGCTGGCCACTTTCACGCATTCTTTGCTTGCTCAAAGAAAACCAAGCAAGCTCTACTGCCTTCGCTCCTCGAATAAAGGAGAATGTTCTCCTACTATAAAGGGCTTCTCTCCTTGAAGCTGTAACTTAGCAGGAATACCGGTGAAGCTGGAAACATCAACTTTGCCCAGGCAACTAAAAACCTTTATATTGGGCCAATGGTTGCACCTTCTGGTACCTTGATGCCGTAATGGGATGTGTTAAGGTTACAGATAATCTACAGTTCCAGATATGAAATTGAAGCTTCCCCAGCATCAGAAGTGTTGGTGCTGGTTATACTCCATGTCTAGCTGCTTTTTAAGTTGCAAAAGATTTCCATTTCTAGTATAACACCCCGTAAAAAAAGAGCATGCACTGAATGCCCTTGTTAAAATTCCTTTCAGTTTCTTAGGGTTGCTTTTTCTTTTATTACTTAGGAATGGTAGGGACTGGTGGAGGTTTTTAAAGGACCTTTTCAGCAAGGGTAAAATGTATTAATCACGCCCCAAATCCTGCCTGCTGGCTGAGACGGTGCTGGTGCACAGGCCCATCGGAGCCCTGAGGGAGCTGTGCGCACTTGTGGACATGTGTGCACAGCTTAGAGACGAAAGGGTAAAAAGGCAGCAAAGTTCTGACAGATGCACGAAGTAAATGAACAGAAAGAAAACCAAAATTCCTCACTTTTGCTGCCACTTTCTTTCTTATCATCTTCAGATGACTGTGGTAGCCAAGTTAACCACGTTGTCCTTTTTTGCTGTCCTTGACTGTATTTGTATCTTAGCACTTTTGTTGGTTTTGTCATATTAGTAGCTTTCAAGTGTGGTATGCCAAATGAGAGGCTTCTGCTCAATGCCGTAAGTCCCTTCCTGCCAATTTTACATAGGCAAAACTCCAAGCAGGCCAAGTGAGCTTGGCTTCTTCCCTAAAAGTTCAAAATGTCCTCACTTGTTCTTAGGATCCCTCATGGGCTGCCACTTCGGATAAATTCAAGACCTTGGTTCTGGATTCTTTCCTCCATCAGGGAGATCAGGCTTCTTCCTTTGTGGGCTTGCACCTGACTTGAATGACAAATAAACATAAATGAGGACATGGTGAGGCTGGGGAGGGTTTCTTCACTAATGCAGCTCTTAGAGGACTTCACTCCCTTGCTACCGAGTGTTTCTTTTCTGCCAAGTTCCTGGGTGAGAGCTGCAGGAGCCGCAATAGAGAAGTAGGTCAGGAGTCAGGAGCAGATCTTGCAAAACTACTCAAAGGGCCAAGAGCACAGTGTGTGTAGAAGAAGATGATGAGAAGGAGGAAAAGAGACGTAAGTTGTATTAAGTCTTTGAGTCTTTGAGGGGGAGAGATGGAGAGGAAGGTTGCAAGTTTAGGTAGGGTTTCATTCTTGAACATAATAATATCTGCTTGCAGTTTGCTTTCTTGCAGTGTCTGAAAATGTCTTCAGCTTCTTTAGCAGGGCTTTCGTTGGCACTTCTGGGTCTCTGCAAGGGTGTTTTTAGCAGGGAGGCCTGCCTTCCTGGAGGTATTTCACCGTGCCCTGAGTGAGCAATGTGCTGGTCTGCTGCATACGCATTCCAGTGAGTAGCTGCACCCTACTGAGACCCAGGGAAAAGCAACAGCAGGCTAGAAAAAAAAAAGAAAAAGAGTTCTTGCAAGATGGACAGTTTCCTTGGCAATCTGGTGGGCCTGTGGTTTCTTTAAAGGGAAGAAAATCAATCGAAAGAATTTTTAGGTTGGGAAAAACACCGTCTTCAGTGTTGTCTTTAGGAGTGAACTCTGAAAACACATCCTTGTCGGGTGATACACAGTACTTATCTAACACACACACACAATATACACCTCTAGTTTTTATTCTGTCCAACTTTTTGCCATGCTGGCAAAATTTCTTGCAAACAGCTAGTGTCATGAGATTTCCTATTTAGGGCTAAAATCCTAGGAGGTTTCTCAAGCACACAGTTTAACCCCTGATACACTGAGCTGTAATCTGATCTTAATCAACATTTGACTGTGGCTCTTTCAGCACATCCATAATTTCAGCTAGAAGCCTGCCAACTTCCAGGAACTATTCTAGGCATGTACATTGTATATGCATTTAATTTTCTTTAAATTAAGATCTTTGTTGGTTGTTAGAGGTTTTGCTGTTCGTTTTTCTTTCAGTGGTTTCAACTCATTTTTCACCTTTATTTACTTGACAACTAGAATTCTTTTTTTTGTTGTTGTTTACTTAAAAAACATATTAATGTGATACAGAATTTGAATTGATGCAAAAGTCCTTTCACGTATGCATTCATTCAGAGGAAGTAGAATTAAGGGAGGGATTCTTACCAGCATCTTTCTTTCATGAGGAAATTTCCCCTTAAAAATGAGTTTGCATTTGGGACTGTTTCCTGCTGATCAGGCAGTTACTGCATTTGACGGTGTGAATCCATTTCCTACCTTCAGTTAAAACGAATGCAGTCATTGCCTGTTGTTTTCGCTCTATCAATAATACATTGATTGATGGGCAATAAACATTTTATAAAAGCTATTTAAACAAAATGGAATAAAGCCTTCCTTGCATCTATCACTAAGAGACTTTTTTTATCTCTGTTCCATGAATTCCGTCCTTTTCCTTTTGAAAGTTAGAAATCTCTGCCAAGAAAGCACCAACAGGAGACTATTCATTATCATCATAATATACAGGTTTAAAGGAAGACTGTCAACTCAGCCACTACATTCCTGCCTGAAATGTTTTACCTCCTAGTATTATGAGGACAGCATGGTATTTATGGAGAGCTTAAAGGGGATATATTTTCCCTGTTTTTTACTTTTGCTTCATCCTTCTGACATTTTTCTTAATACCTAGCCTCAAAGATTCCTATATATCCCATCGCTTTGCTCCATGTCCTTTTAGAAGGAGAGCACAAAATGCAGTTTTAAATACGCAGGTGCAGAACTTCAACAATTAGGCAGGAATTACAGGTGAAGCAGTAAAAGTTTCTATGAAATGGGGACTGTGATTTTGTTTTGATTTTTGGTTCATCTGAAAATCTTGGCAATTACTCTTTAGACAATCTTGCGTGTACCTGGAATAAATGTGAAATGTGGACAGGGATGCTTCTCAGCCACCAGCTCACTCCTGCAGCTGCGTGCGACAGCGTGACCCAAAAGCCTCCATAGCGGCCTGGATACATCAGCGATGGCGCGGCGAGCCGTATGCTGAGAAAGTGGAGTGGTGGTGGCAGATATGAGCTATTGATGTCTTGGGCAATGACCACAAAAGGCCACCGTGGAAAGGCTTTGGGACCACTCATTACATTCGCCTCTGCCAAGGAAGAGTGCTCAGAGAGCAACATGCAGTCAGTGGCCTTGCGTGCTTGGCAGAACTATGAGCCCAGTGAAAATCTCCCTGCATATTCTGCTGCTACGAACGCAAAGGTGCATGTGTACTGTGCTGACAACATATTTTCTGCTCAAGTGGAGGTTTGAAATGCTAACTTTGTTTGCTTGGCCTTTACCTGGGCTCATAGCATGGCTGTGAAGGCACCATGGGCAGCTTCCAGATCCCTGGGGGTATCTGGCCCACTGGCGAGGTGCCTTTTGTTTGTGTTTGCATGTCTTTTGGGCCGAGTTATTTATGTGCTGTTGTCTGGGCTGCTCATAGTGATCCTGGAGGCAGTACTGGCACCTTCACTGAATCCAGGGTTTGTAACAGCTGTCACTGAAAGAAATGAAATGCAATTTATAATCTGCAGTATATGATTGGGAATTTCATTATTTTATCCCTTGGCATTTTGTGCTTGACTTTTGCATGCTTTGTAAATCTAATGAAACTTCCTGACTGCATGAAATTCTTTTCCTTTTTTTTTTTTTTTTGGTTATGTTTTCTTTCTTTTTCTTTGCCCTGCTTTTCAGGGGAGTTTCCTAGGGCACCCTTTTGTTTATTAGCAATATATAACAGTTAATGCACTGTTTTAGATAATTGATATTTAGTGTTCTTTATGAGTTACTCAATTGTGTATAATAATCAGTTATGTACCATACTTAATAGGAGGTTTTTCTCAGGATTCTGAGAACTTTTCTCCTTTTTTTTTTTTACAAAAATTTACAAAATTTTATTCAATGTAAATTACATGGCAGGCTGCTGAGGAGTTAAGGTTTAGATAAAGCAGAACTGATAAACCAATAAACCAGTCACTATTGGGGGAATAGGCACAAAAGTATTTGAAATTCTTTAAAGTGCCTGTTGTGGCTTTTTACCACGACTAAGTTGGAAGCTAGTTAGAAAGGAGGAGAAAGTTAGTCTTTTTTTTTCTTTTTAAGATGTGTAGTATGGATTGCCTACTGATATGAATCAACTGTATGAACAGAAAAATAATCTTATTTTTTTCTCACAGTAGAAATTCTCAAAGATTTCCTATGCATCTGAGTTCTGTCCCCCATCCCATTGCTTTCTCTTAATTAAATTTTATCACGAATTGATTACATCTAGGGTTTCCCATGGGGCTGTATTAGAGAATTTACTTTTATTCTCATATCTATAAAGCTTGCTGTTTAAATCTCTTCTGTCTGTCTGCCTCTTTTTATTAAGAAGATTTGCTGATTGCAGTTTGATTACCTGTTCAGCTTTTTACAAATTATGTTACTCTAATTGAAGCCTAGAAATAGAAAACCAATAAATGGCTCTAAGTTGACCTTAGAAATGTTTGATTTTTGTATTATTCTGTTTATCGCAAGATTCTGCGTTATAGTAGAAGATGCTTTTTAAATCTCCATAGAAAATATTGCATTAAAAAAGCAAAGAAAAACATGTGCATTTATTCAGCAGCTCCCCTCAGACATTGCAAATGTGGACAAGTGCCGAGTTTATTGTCATTTTATAAATAAGACAAATGGTATCCTGGTGGAAACTAGGACTCTTCCAGTTAGATATTCCAAAGGTTCCTGAGGAGGTTCAAGGCATGGGTCTTATTCAGAGGCAAGTTTACATCAGCCAGAGACTCCTATTATACGAAAAGGAATTTTTCAGAGGGAAAAGCAAATTCACTGTGTATACATCCCTGATATTGAATTCTGCTGATGGGCATATCTACTTACCTGCCTCGGTGAGGGGATATTCTTTAATGCTTCAAGGCAGCCCAGATTCCCACTTCAGGATTAAGTAAGTTGTGCATAGATGGTTGTCCTGCCCCGAAGGCGTTTCCTCCCAGCCTGGGTGCTGGAGCGAGGCCCCAGCAGAGTCGTCCCCCACTAGGACACCCCACGAGTTCACCCCCATTGCAGACGGTGACATTCATGTGTTAGCTGTGTAGAGCGCTGCGCCACCGAGCTGGCTGCTCGACGGCTTTTCAGCTCGGCCCCCTCGGTCCGCTCTCTCCTGATGTATCGTGCTGGAACCTTTTACTTTGCTGCAGCTTAACTAGATTACTCCTGTGTCACCAAGGCCCTGTAACGCTGGGAAGGCTGGTTAACATATATATGAAAGCCATGGCTCACAACCACGCTGCCTGTGACACATGCTCTTGTCAAAGGCTTGGATCAGGCAACAACATTAAAAAGTCATGAGTGATATGAAAAAGATCCTGAAACAGGATTAACAAGCAAAAAAAAAAAAGAAAAAAAAGAACAATATACTGAACCTTTTGGGAAGAGATAATTTTTTATTTAATAGATTCTTATTTTTTGCTTTTTCCCCCATGTCACAGTGCTGGAGCAATTAAAGTCCCACTGGATTTTTGCCGAGGGCCTCTTGTTGCCAGGACACCTGCAATCCGTAGCTGGAAAATTGGCTGGCAAGTCACAGGCAAGTGGCATGTGATGCAGAAGCCACATCTCTTTCTCCTCTGAATGACCAAAACTACGAGGAGCGGCACCGTAAGGTATATCTCAGGACGTATGGTAAGATATAGGGTGCGTTTTTCTAGCTTATGCGTGGTCAGCAGCTATGTATGGAGGGTCTCTGTGGAAAGCATCACATCCCCTCGTGGATCAGAGGTAGCGATCTACCTGTTGTGGGGCTGGGATGATGACGGCAGTGCTGCTAACCCACCCTGAAGGCCAATTTGAAAAATGCTGCTTGCACTGCTTGCGCAGGCAATTAGTATAACCTGGTTGCCTGTAAACGTCCTTTCTGCTGTTATATCATTAATCTTAACAATGCCAACCTGCTCCCCACGTGCAGTTCAGTTTTACAGCTTCCCAGGGTGAGAGTCAAGGCCACCTTTCATGCTGGAGCATGCGGGGAGTATAACCTCCTGAAGCGCAGCTGGTGCCCGAGGAGATCAGCATGTCCCAGCGATGGAGACCAGGTGCTCAGAGGTGCTCGCTGGGCTGCACAGCGGACCAAGGAGCCCTTTTATCTGTCACTGCCTGATTGCTGCAAGGGCAGGAGGGTTTTCTGTGAGACGTGTGAAGTCTGGTGGGAGAAGCTCGTGTCCCTGGGCAGTGGTGTCATACGTGGGGTGGTCGAGGCGCTGGCTGAGACTGAGGATGCACAGGAACACATGGGAGTTGTCTCCCCTGGGCAGGTTCAGTGGTGTCAGCACTCATGGAGGTGAGAGAGGAGATGATCCGAATTCTCAAGGTTTTGTGCTTTTTTGAAGGCTGTGAATGTGAGGAGGTTGGCGCAAGTCCTTAACCCTTACAATACAGCCTACAAGACAGCAAAAACAAAAACTCAACAAAACGACAACCTCCGACTATTCTCCTATGAATAGAGGTCCCTTTACACGACTGACCGTCTTTGGCAGTCTTTAAGATCATTTAAATGTAACACAAAAGCAATTACGTAAATATAAGCTTTTGTAAATACAAGCTTTTTTTCATCTCACAGCTCACGATATAACAATGAAGTGGGTATTTTCCTATTTTCTTTTTTTTTGTACTAGACTGTGAGAAAGCTCAGTACTGGTTCCTTTAACTCCAAATACAACAGGCTGGGCAAATCCAGAGGGACTGTTGCCAGGAAGGTTTCTGTGTAAAAGTGGCTGTTTACTGTAATTAGGATTTCTAAATGCATTTTGTAATAAAGTGAGAGAACCAGCCCTTTAAATGGACACGGTATCACGGTGAGGGGTTTCAGACCTTGTTAAGCGCGTGCGTCGTGGGCTAGTAACACCAGGACGGGGCCTGCGTTGCTCTGCGCAGGGCAGCGATGTGGGCTCGACACGAGCTCCACCAGACGAGGACTGACGAGGGTCCCCAGGCCGACTAGGGGACGCGGCTATACAACTGCCACGGAAATTAACAACAGTTACGTGGCTAAACTCTCCAGCTAGCTTTGGAAAAGCAGCCTCTCCCTGTCTCGGCTCTCGTTTACCGGAGGGCACCGCTGCAAGCAGCTGTAAAGCAGCAGTGGATGCAGTAATATTCAGCTGCTGTAGAAGCTAAAGAGAATTAGATGCTCTTTTCACCAGATCCCCTGCTGCCGTGAAGTGGCTTTGCTCTGCCAAAGTTGATAGAGCCCCACCAATTTACCCCAGCCCACAGTTTGAATCGTCATGTCAGAGCATCTGCTGTCTCTCATGGCAGGCAGGTGAAGCACTGATGAATACTCAACAAGATCTTGCAGCGGGGGATTTTAATAAATAAAAATATATTAACAGAAACCAGTGTAGGGCCTGCTAGCTCTTGCCAGCGTTTGTTTGTGTCTTCTCCCTGCCATCCATCCCCTCTTTGTTCGGTGTGATCGCATCTGCATCACTATGGTAACTAATGAACGATTATTTAATTTACCAACCCCTGAATGCGGTCGGTTAGTGTTAAAAATATTCCGACACCCTCTGACATACACATACGCACAAACACGTACAGTCTGCCGCACAAGAAAAACTAGAGGCACCTGATATTCTTATTCCAGGCTCAGATTTGTTTACCTGTCTCTTTGGATGGGGCTGAGAGCTTTATCCAACGTGACGATGGCCACAAGCTAAACGGTAGGCGCAGATAAACACAGTTACATTTTTTCATGTTCCCTGTCAGCACGTATCAGCTGTCAGCGAGTGCACCTGAAACAAAAGCTGCACCGTTTCCATCCTGGAGGATTTCTGCCCAGCTCCCCGGTCTTCATAGCTGGCGCGGAGCCACAGGAAGTTTTCAGAAGAAAACTGGCATGTTTTTTGTTTGAAAGAGCTGGTTTAGAAATGTTCTGGGAGAACTGAAAGGGGAAAAATAATTATCATTGGCTTTGCAGAGGGTCAGTGAGCCTTCAGCCATCTGAAATCCAGAAGAAAAGGCTAATCTGCAATTTGTGGAGAAATCATAGGCCTGCTCTATGTTATTCCTGAAGGCTGATTTAGGTGAAGACTGATGAGAAAAGGCAGCTCAACATCTACTTGCATCATGCTTTTTGCCATCTCTCTGCTTATTTCAGTGCTTTGATGAGCTGGTGGTTTTCAGGAGATCCCTGGGCACCTCAGATGAGCTTTGCTTGGGGGGACTCAATTTAATTCTGCGCTACAGCATTGTGTAGCCGACTTGTAAAGGCAGTCCTTTCTATATAGTAAAATACACCTGCTCCTGGGGGACCAAGTAGAGTTTGTATTCTCTTGTTTGTGGCTGCCTGAGGAAATGGGATGACCGGGAAGGGAGGCCTGCACCTGGCTTGAGGCCAACCACGGGGGCAAGGAGAAGCAGGAGCGCCTGCAGCTCTGCTGGGAAGGGCAGTTCAGGGTTACATGGGGCTCTGGCTTGGCCTGCTTGGGAAAACACAGTGAGTTGGATGGTGAAAAACTCCTTGCAGCGCACCTGGGCCGGGAGATGGCCACCTTCTGTCCCTTGGCCTTCCTGCGTCCCCCTTGAGATACTGAAATGTAAACCTGCCAGGCTGCGAGCGCTCATTCCTGCCACTTTGAATTGCAGTGTGCATATATATGTATATATGGATATACACACTGTGGTTATAGTGGCCCAACTCAAAAATAACTGCTTTGTACAAGTAAAACTCAAGCCTCCTGGGTGGCTCTGCACCTTGCCCAGCCCCCCAAGCGGTTTTTGACATGGTGGCCACGCTTTGTTGCCATTACATATCCGAAACAGCAGGAGCAAGGACTCCCAGCTCGTGTCCTATCGTTGATAGATAAGTGTGCAGTGGTCCAGACAGCTAGATTTATTATTGGTTACATGAAGCAATAACTGGCTGTACTATGGCCCTCAGTTAACTTGCGGTAAGGTGAAAATAGGAGCACTGAACTAGAATGAATTGCTATATCCTAACACTACTTTAAGGCTAAAGTGGGACCTAGATCTCCCACAATTGCAGAATTATGTGGTCCCCCTGCAACAAATGTTTCATCTCAGTGCCCATATCCAGGGCAGGCTGCTTTTAAAAATCTCACTCCTAAAGCCTAGATTCCCATGAGCATAAAAGACATGGAAAAGACACAGACAAAGTATAAATCCTTACCTCCTGCCATTCGGTACCTCTTAACTCCTTGTTAAATCTGAGTCTCTGCTCCCAAATTCCAAAGAGCCTGATCTAATTTAATTTAATTTCTTGCTTTATAAACTCTTAAAAATTAATGATATGCCCATTATGTGCTGCACTGCAGCTCACCTGGAAGCTATTGAGTTTCCCCAAAAGAAAATCATGGGCAGCTTACAGGGATGAGTCATCTCTAGCAGCTGGGTGAGAGATGATTTTCTAGTTGTGCACAACTTTGAGGTTAAAAAAAAAAATGTTCCTTTTAGGGCTGAAACCAAGTTCCTCATATTTTTGTGAGGAAAAAAAACCATGCAAACATGCAGAAAGGAAGAGAGAGCCTAGTTTAGTGTAACCAACAAGTCATTAATCAACTCACATCGGGTGTGAAAGATTCACCTTTGCCAGTCTCCTGCATTCCAAAAAGTGCTCTGACCACAGAAATATAAGGGATCTCTAAGTTTCATTTTTTATGCAAAATGGAACCGTGCCAGCCTGTGAGACACTGACTTCAGTAGGTAGTTAATAGCTCAGTGATTTATAGCACCTGCCTAGCACACAGGGGTCCTAAGTTCAGGTCTGTGAAAGCCCAGGGCTTGAGGCTATTGTTGATGCTGAGCCTCTCCTGGGTTTTGAGCATAAATCACGTCTTGGAGATGAGAAATCTGTTCTGACAAAAGTTTTGGCAATGCTGGTATGTTTCCCTGCAAAACACTTGTTTCAGTGACCTGGTATTTTCTGATAAGAGAACATTTCACTGAAGAACTTCTGAATATCTTTAAGCATTTGGCAACACTGGGTCTTTCAAATAGTCTTGAAAAATTAAGTGAATTTGTCCATATTTTGAATTGCAAGGTCTTTTGGTAGTTTTCAAGGTGCCCTTTCCAGGATGATCCACTTACCACTGCTTGGTAGTGGCTGATGCACCTTTGATATCTCGTGCCTTTGGACGACTTTGAAACATGAGACTCTGCTGTGCTATGTAGCAAAAATAAGAAAAAAATGGAAAATTTACACTTCCACAGGGATGAAAAAAAGAGAGGAAGTAACTATTTCCTCCCATTTTTATGCAGAACTAGTTAAGGGAAACCAATAAATTCTGATGTCAGCTGTGACATCTGGCATTGCCCAGGCCACAAGGTTCCCCCACTGACCTTGTAAGGAATAGACAAGGTGTCATGCGCACTGTCTGAAAAGAGTTGCTGTTTTCTCTTGATTTCTCACTGCAGGAATCTGCCCCGCTGAAGGTCTGCTCAGAAGGCTCCTGGGTGTGAGATCTCCCACTTAACCAAATGAGAAAGGATGCTGAATCTTTAACAAATTCTTCCTTCCAATCATTTGTCAGACACAGGAGATAAATAATGTTGGCAGTCCCGTTAGGTGTTTTGACCTAAGACAAATCCTATCTCAACAACTAAGAAAGAAAGATGTGGCTTTTTTTTTTTTTTTGTCTAACAAACAGACTCAATTTAACCCATTCTTGGCTGCCCATCATCTGTCATTGCCTTCCTGATTTCAGCAGATCGACATAGAGCTGATGGACATAAACGCTGTAAGAAAACACGAGTTGTTTGTGAATGTGCCTAGCCAAAAGAACAAAAGCTGAAGATGAATTTGAACTGTTTGACTACATTAGGATACTCTACCTATAGGAAGAAAATCAATCTAGGTAGAATTATTAAAGACACCATCGGCAGACTGAATCAAGGGGCAAAAAAAGCATAGTTTTGGCAGTGATTTTCTAGCCATTGACCAGAAGGATATTTCCAAAGGACTCTGCTGCTTGCACGAGCCAATGGTGCAGCCAATGGAGGAGCATTTCCCTGTCCCTGCGCTGGGAGCAGCAGGTCTCTTTGCAGAGCAGCATCAATGCAGGGCCGCAAGGGCATGGTGCTCGGAGACCTGCCTGGCCTGAAGACCCTTGTGGGACAGCGTCTCCCACTGCCCACGGGCACTGCCTGCCTGCCCATGGCTGTGTTACTGTTTCGTGTGACAGGCGGCTCTGTGCCTTGAGCTCAGACCTGAAATGATGTCTCTGGGCCATTGGTGTCTCTCTGGCCCTCTGAAAGAGCAAGCTCACTAGTTTATATGCTTTTATCTTTAGTTAACTGTCTTTAAAGCACATCTTTACTGAACTGTCTTTATTTAAAAATCCAGTTTTCTTGA
The DNA here is from genome assembly GCA_013389825.1 of Crypturellus undulatus. NCBI lineage: Eukaryota > Metazoa > Chordata > Aves > Tinamiformes > Tinamidae > Crypturellus > Crypturellus undulatus. The sequence continues at coordinate 504,121 of VWPW01004565.1, read as the reverse complement.
CTCAGCATTTTTACTTAGTTAAATTACTTAGGAAGCCCTGATAAAACCTGACCAAGGGTACAAGGTCCTTTACTCTACAAGTGCCAGCGAGTGGAGAGAGGCTTTGTTTGTGAGCTCTCTGAAGTAGCCAGGGACACAAGAGAGATTCATAGACTTTAATGTTGTTCCTCTCAAGTGTCACCTTCGGGTGACTTCCTACTTATAAAACTGCTTGGGGTTCTCTCAAGCTAAGATCGCTCCAAGGCAACACTTTTGATCAGGCATCCCAAGTACACCCACCAAGGCATAACACTGTGTGTGTCCTGCCCAATAAATAGCAGTTGGATCCAGGGGCGACCAGCAGGAAATCAATACGGGTTCTAAGGCAGCGATGCCGGCAATCCCGCGGGCATCCCGGGATGCACTCGTGGCCTTCCGCAGCGCCGGCTGCCGAGCCGGGCTGCAGGTTTCAAAGGCAAAAAGAGCAGTGCTCTGAAATGTCACTTACGTTTCGTCTGCCTGTTGGACTTTCATTTATTTTTTAGCACTTCAGCAAGGAACAGCTTTGCTTTGCTCTTGCCCGCCCGTCACCGGCAATCTATTATTGCCTAGTGTGAACATTTGCAGTACTCTCTCCCTTCTTGGTGCCAAGTACGGTGACAGGGAGAGGGGGAGCAGGCTTGCTTTCGTGGCAGCCTCCCTGTGCCTCCACTTCTCTGCAGAATGGGGAAATGACACTTTTTTTTTTTGCCATCTTTTGCCACGTTGTGTTGAATTGCCACTCTCTGCTGAGAGGAAATAGGCTCCGCCAGTGGTTATAGTACTGAGTGGAAAGGCCTGAGCCAATATCCTGGCTGATGGGTAAGAACTGTACTGAAGAACCAGGGTAGGATGTACTGAGCACAAAGTGGGAGCAATGTAGGATTTAAACAGTATTATGGCAGTAAGCCCGTTACAGCCATAATATGGTAACATCATAAGGGAGATAAATTTTTAATAGACCTATAATATAGTTAGAAAAAAAAAGGACAATTTTTTGCATACATGCTTTCTTCATGTTCCTTGTGCCCGAAGGCCTGGATGGTTTTCTAAATATAGCATTTTTTCATTAAAAGACATTGACTTTACCCACAAATTTTCCCTGGCTTGGTGTAAACATATGCATGTAATTCAGATCTTGAAAGAAATAGATCTCCCTCAAAAACAGAGAGAAAGGCATCTGTTTCCCTTACAGCTTAGGAACATGATCCATGACCAGCATGTGTGCACCCAGACAGGAATAAAACACCGGTGGCTGTTTTATTTATGAAAGAAAGCCCTTAACATGCAGGTGTGAAAATGGAAAGATGGCAGGGAATAGAAAAGGGATGTTCATTCTCAGTCTGAGTCAGTTTGTCAGTTGCTTCCACATAATCTAATGCATTATGGTGAGATATAAATGGCCTGAAGGAGAAGGGTAATTTTTAGCGGAATTGTTAGACCAGGTCTTCAAGATCAGCTAAATAATTTGAGCCCAACAAGATAGATGTGATCAGGGAAAAATGCAGCAAACAGGGTGAGTTACAAATATGAAGAACTTGCAAGAGCTAAGCCAGAGAGATGCCCAGTTATCACCTGGAGCAGGTACATAGAAAGCAAGGACTATGTCACAGCTTCCAGATCAGCACTGCTGCAAATTGCATAACCTACAGCCTATCACTAGAATCTCGCCTTTCTCAGCTTTGCTATTTAGTCCCATATGTAACTGCTATATTTCTGTCACACATCTAAGGCGTTTAAATAGAGAGCCTCCTCTCAAATGTGACCGGTTTGTCAGAGACCAATGCTCACCTCAGGTAAAAAGATGTCTTGTTGCCCCAAAAGATTAACTTAAGGGAAATGTCCCCAGAGATACATATTTGGTATGCAGAAAACGGGAGAGAAATGGAAAGGTAGAGTGGCTCTTTCATGGGGTGCAGATGGACTTCTTTAATGACATTTTCATTAACAGTTCTTGCTGCCAAATGCCATGGGTTTCTCCCATTAGAGCTCTCTGCATTATTAATGAGTAACTGCGTTTGGAAGTGATTTGCATAAAATATCCTTCTCTCATTGCCATAGAGAAGAGCTGTACGCTAGGCTAGAGAGAGGAGGAGAAACTGAGTAAGTGCACTCCCTAAACGAAGTGCAGTTTTATGTGTTGGACCATGAGAATCCATGGAAAATAACCTCCTCAGAAGATTTCCCAGCTCAGAGGCAGTGCAACACCAAATGTTTAATACACGTCAACACAGAGTGTTTTGGTGGAAAGGCCAGGATTGACTGACTAAGGTCAACACTGCAGAGAAGCTGTAGACAGAGTAATCTTAGCTTCCCCTGAAGGGCTTTTTCTGCATGGTTTGCATCATTTTGGCAGCACAAAGTGGACAGGACCTGGGCATCTGATTATACCTGGTGGTATGTCAGGTTCCACAGTGTCACTGATGTGAAAACATGATAAGTAGAAAGCATAAAATGAAATCTAACCTTTTTTCAACTTCAATAAAAGATTATGCATTTAATTTCTTTCTAAATACAACTGAAATTTTACCTTATAGCTTTTTCTGTAAATTGGATATTTGACAGCCTGGACAGTTTGTTGCTAACTAATGGCCCGCATGTCTTTTTGTTATAGATTAAAGGGTTGATGCTGACTCACATAGTTCCAATAAATTAATGGAAAGCTCACACAGCTGAGACTGTGCTCTGGATGTATGTTCCAGTTAAAGTAGATACCAAGATGGAACTCATTTAAGTTTAGCTTTCTAAAAGTTAGTCATTTCAGTTGTCCAGTCTATTCCCTCCTCGATGGTAATAGAGACCTCCAAAATGTCTCAGTTCTCTTATCTAAGCCACTTAAGATGAGATCATTTTCTGTGAGTCCCTGTCCATCTCCACTGACTATGGAAAAAGGTATAAATAACTTAGCTTTGACTTACATGGCTCCTTTATAGCCTCCTTACCTGGCTCCACCTTTGTTAGATGAAATGAATTCTTCCAGCCTGCATTTCAAAAGCAGAATAAATGCTCTTTTCTAAAGAACTATAAGTGCTAGCTTGGAGGGTTCTGTTTTTGTTTGTTTTTTTTAATGGACAATGGAATTAGTTTGAAAATAGGGTTAAGGTTGCCGTGAGTTTAATTATATTTAATAGATGACTAAGTAAATAGATTTATACACATATTGTCATATATATACACATATAAAATAATGATCTCTTGCCTGTTGTGGACACTTTTACCTTTGAAATTGTGTGGGGAGAGAGTCTCCAGCAGGAATGGAGCAATAGCAACTTCAGTTTCTGCAAAATAATCTCTCAGACCAGTGGGGAGTTACTTATGGGAAAATAAGGCATCATTTATACATAATTAAGTAAAACCTCTGTTTCCCAAATCTCCATGGAAATAGATTTGTTGTTCAGCTCATTAGAAATAAACATTCTGCTGTTTTTTTCCAACAGGAGAACCAAGCTGACAATGTAATTAAGAATCAGAGAAGAAATCGGGGATTTTAAAAGGTAAGGTTTTACTTTGTTAACATGGCTAGTTTGACAGTTAGAAATTAAGGATTGGCGATGAAGTTCTGGAAGAAAGCTTACACTGCACCCTGGATGCATCTCGTAGAAATGCTGGTTAAAATTTGATTAATGCTTTTTAATTCATAGATTTGATAGATTTTGCAGAAATAATAAGGAGTTCTTTGTTTTCTTTTGTGAAACTCTGTGGAGACCAAAGTGATTTGTCCATTTTGGTTTATTTGCTGAGTTGGGGCTTGTGCTCATAATACTGCATCAAAGTATCCTTTCAGCATAATACAGAATGAAAACTGCAAAACATGGTGATTCACATTTTGCCTTTCTGATGTTTGCCTAACTTCTATGTCAGCTAAAAAACATCAAAATCCAAAGGGTAAAACAGCCTTGATTTTCCTGGGAAACTGTGTAGATCAGTGCTTCTGGGAGGCTGCACGGAATATAACTGTAAGATTTTTATTCTTTAAATAGCCTTGATGAAATGTTAACAGTTCTTCTGTACCATATCTGTAACAAAACCAGAGGATTAGGAGTGAGACTTGGCTTCAGCAAATCATATTGTTGTCTCTTAAATTAGTTCTGCTGTGGGCATGGTGCCCACAGTTTGCTTAATCTTTTAAACCTTTTTCGGCAAATTAATATTTTGGACAATGATGAATATAAATATTTTACATCTACAGCTTTCATGTTGTATGTTCACTGAGCTGGACTTACAAAGGCATCAAGCCAGGATCTAATTCCTGGCTTTATTAGGTTATGAAACAGAATCTCCCCAGAAGATATAACGTCCTTAAGCTGTAACATCAGCAGCAACAGACAGACCTTAATGCTGCTGGACCTAATGGAATTAGATTTCATGTATACTTAATGAATGCAAATGCCACTTAATTTTTACAGCTTGAGTTGTAATACATTGCATGTGACACATTTGCTACCGAAAAAGAAATATGCAAATGTGTGATTCTGGCACCCAGTGTCCAATTTCAGCACTGTAAAATGTATCCTCTTAGGGAAGAGGAACTGCAGAAACATGCCAGCAAAATTACTGCATAATTTAAAGCAGCCACCAAAGAGAAATGTTAAAATATGCACCAGGCAATTACAAGTGTTGTATATGTTTTATTCTCCTTTGCTGCTGTTCAACAAGGAGTAGTAAAGAGATTTAGAGCGAGTGGCAACCATAGCAACAAGGAATTTCTGGTTCAACCTGGTGCTGCATAACTTCTGGCAGAGAAACTTGTTTCAGGATACTTTGTCAAGTGTTGATTCTTCCAAAAGATATGATGTGCAGCGTTTTCAGTTCTGCCTGCCAGGCACTGGCTCGATAGAGATATGCCCGGGCCAAATTCACCCCCAGCATCGTGGAGTTGCACAGGAGCTGGTAATGATGCTTGCTCAGCACTATTTCTTGAGGTTGTTTCTTATCAGAGGTCCCATTCTGCTCTCTGTGAGGAAGAGGAGGAGCAGATGAGCAGTGTCAGGGGATTACTTTCCCTTGCCTGCCCCCCCTGCCATATGGCTGTGGCCGTAAGTCCCATGCAGGGCCTTGCTCCTCTAACCAGGTCACACCAGCTGCCCTCTTTGGGAGGAAAGGAAGTTCCCCTCAAGCACCGCTCCTCCATAGTGGTAACTGCCAGAGCGACTGCTTCCTTCGGCCGTTCCTTGTGCTTCCTGGCACATCCACTTTCCTTGCAGAGAGCTAAGCATTGACCAAAGGCCTTGAAAATACCAGGCAATGAAAACCCAAGGGAAGGCGCTCACTCATGGGTGCTGCTCAGAACTCCATTAAGTATGCCAAGAATCCAGAATATACACTCACTAGGTGGGATTTGAGAGGTTTTTCAAGGACAGTTTAATGCTTAGTCTCTATACATTTTAAAAAGATGGAATACTTGGAAGAGAATTGTGCAGCCTGATGGCAGACATTCAAGCAGAAATCTGCCTACAGATTACAAATAAGATATGTGAAGTCAGAAAGATCTGGGACTCTGCAAGGTGAAAAACTTGTGGTTAAAATGCAAAATGAAATATCTGTTGCTTCTTGTGACCAAAAATTTGTTTATGTAGTTAATTCTGAAAGGAAAACAGCAACAAGGTGACAGGAAAACAGATACTATGCAGTCAAAAAAAAAGAGATCTAGATTATTCCAAAGAATGTGTTACAAGCAACTGTCATTGAATGCCATTTTTTCCCTAACTCTGTTGGAGATGATCCTTCTCTTTCCCTGTATAAGATGGAGCTATTCCAAGCAGTGACACAAAGCTTGTTGAGGGCTTTCTATTTTTATTTCATTGCCCAGACACACTCTCCAGTAGAGGTACTGAGGTAAATGTAAGCCTATTACATTAATAGTCTTATTTTTCTTAAGCGCCCCTTATGGTCACTTTAGCCCCAGGCTAAAACCCATGACATGGCAAAGTACCCCTTGAAAGCCCCTTAGTCAGATATTAGCTCATGCCCTTGAATAAACAGCTTCTCGCTCTTGGTCCCTAACCAAAGAACCCTACTCGTGTAAGAGATTTGTGACTTGCTCTTTGGCAGACCTGCAGAACTGGGGATAGGTTCCAGAAGTGATGCATGTAACATACTAATTTGGCCATTTTATCTAGCCTTTGAGAGTTACATGTTGAAAGATGTTGTGATAGGGGTCTATACCTCCTCCGCCTCATTACGCCTTATTTTGGTATTCTGAGACTATAAAACTGTTATGTAAATTGTCTGGAAACAGCTGTGGCTGCCTTGGTGTCCTTCATAGGCAAATGTGTTGCCTTTTGGCAAGGCAGAGGAAACTACCTATGGTCAAGGCAAAGTATTTTTAAATACTTTATCTCTACATGTTTAATTGCTATATGAAGTTACAATAGCAGGAAGTGGAAGAAAAAGATTACCATGCAAAAAGATGGATATTTAGAAAGGAGGGAATTAGGGGCCTGCTACTTTAATTTTTTTAAGGGACTCCATTTTATGTATAGCCTGGGGTCAGGGGGAAAAAGAGCAGAAAGTGGGTAGTATTACTTGATCAAAGTTCCCAGCAACTACTGTCTGTGGACAACCTCTGTATTGTGCGGTGTTCTCCTCCACACACATATTTTGTTTTGTGTATATAGCACTTAAAGCACATCCATGAGTGTGATACATCTGCATAAATATTTGGTAGCTCTATCTGCACGTGCAGCCTACACCGTACGTTGACTCTTGAGCATATAGTGCAACTACTTGTGCATATCAAATGTATATGAAATATCACACATATATAAAATGTGATCAGGGAGTATGTAAAGTTGCTTGAAACATCAATTTAAAGCAAAAGCTCTATTTGTGCTGAAGTCAGAAGAAAAAGATGTTCTTGTTTTATAATTAAGCAAAGAGAGTTACTGTTCAATGATTTCACATTATTTGTTAAATTAATACGAAAAGTCTCAGCTTCTCGTAATCGCTTCCATTCTAAACACTTGTCCTTCATGGAGTTGTTGGAGTGTGAAGAAATCTTGTCTTTAGAAGCAATTTAAGGAAATGGCTTGCGACACAGGATAGTCTAAATACCCTTTTGTTTCTGAACAAAAGTATTTTTCTTTATGAATTCAGTTTACCTTGAAGAGATAGAGGTGAACTATAATTACAGCTCCTAGAAATACATACCACTGTATTTCTACTTTTTTTTTCCTGGTAAGCATAAAAGAAGACAAGTTAGCCATCATTATTTTGAAAGAGCTACCCCTGAAAGCATATCAAGAGGGTTGGTTCTTCCTGAATCATTGAGAATTGAAATGTTGACACCGAGAAAGAGAAATCTTATTTTTTCGCTTCCTTTCCACATCCATCTTAGGAGCAGATAACCTGAAATCTTTTTTTCAGGGGGATCAGAAGACAAAGATTTCCATTCTGTGGAAGGTTCTGACACGACTATTTTTCATTTATCATGACTTGGAATGAAATATTGAGGTGTTTTGCGGAAGCTTTTTTTTTTAAGAAACAAATCAACAGTGTACGGCCTTTATAGTCTCAAAACAGCACATGCGCCTTGTTTAACTGAAATACTTTTTTTCATCTTTCCTTTAAAAACTTTCACGTGTCCAGTTGGGATTCAGTGTCTTTCGGGGTGTTTATTTCCAGCGCCCCTTCTCTCCATTTCTCCCTGCATGTTGAGCTTTTTGATGGGGCTGAACCTGCCAGGCTCAGCAGTTCAAGTGGGCACAACTTTGTGCTCGGTTGACGCAGCACACGTTTGTCTGACGCACTTCTGGTTAGGCTGACATGATTCAAAGGTACCACCTTTTCCTACTTACAGACACCCCTGCCTAGCTCCTTAATAGAGGAAGCAGAGCATATCTGCCTATATTGCAATGTGACTACTCACAGAAAACTACCATTTTCAACCTGGGCAAGGAAAATGCCCTACATTTAAAAAAAAGAAGTGACAATACCAGCTTTCCAGAGAGGTGAGAACACCTCTAAGGAGTGGAATGTGCTCCTTTTTAACATAGATGAGTTAATGTGGGTTAAGCTCCCGGCCTTCTGCTTCTGCGTCTTCCTCTTCAATCTGTCATAGTACCCGAGGCCGTTACCAGCACGAGGTGCTGCAGGTGGGATCCTGCCTGCTGAACGTGGGAAGCATCCAGCCTTGACAGGCTGAGTGGATCGCCCTGCACACCCTTCATCACTGTGGGGAGAAACAGGCCCTTTTTTGGCATGATTCATTCGCCTCTTTAGGCACCAGTGTGAAGATATACGCCTCAGGCCTTGCATGTGTGTCTCTTCTCGGCTCTCTGTTGAAGGGATTCAAGGCAGCTCGCTCTGGGTAACTGTCTGTGTTTTGCTAAATCAATCAGGGAGCACATGAAGGTACCTCCCAACTCCAGACCTAAGGAAGTATGACAACTATTTTAAAATTGGTAACAATCCATCATTATAAATGCTTCACTAAAATTGGTCTGTTACTTCTTATACTTTGTTACACTGACATTGTTATGCTCTTAATGACATTCTCTTAGTCTGAAAAATGTTAACAACTGAATAGTGAGCTTTGAATCCAGAAACCATTACCTTATTTAAAGCTGAACATTTGCTTTCAGCCTCAGCAATACTTTGTGTTTTATACAAAAACTACTTGAAAATATGAGGCTGATGCCCGGTCCGCTAGGACACTTGTAGGTAGTTTTGCCACCTGTCTGATTTCTAAATGGCCTTGTCTGTTTTACAGAGAAGCATCCCCAGCCCATCAAAGGACGTACACATACATCCATAAATCTGAGCAGGTGCAGTAATATCCTATCTGAAATTGTTATGATTTTTCATTTGTTTCTAAAGGTGGAGCCCTGCATGGCAGGTCAGGGCTGATGGGTTTTCATGTTTTTGAACACAGAAATAAGCTTAGCAGCCAAGAAATAATTTCTACCCCTAGCAGAAGACTGACTTTAAAATGAAGAAAGGAGCAGAGGGATTGGGAATGAAGCCTCCTAGAATAGTAGGCAGAGATTTTTCTTAAGCTGGGAAGCTACCTGCTGGCCTTCACTGAGGCAAGATTTGGGGAGTAATTCAGCACTTTGCAGGCAGTTAACATCATCTGAGATGGCCTAAGAGCATCCTCCCCAGCCCCCACCTCCCGCTGCAGAAGGGTGAGGGCCTCCCGGAGGTCCTGTGTCAGATGGTGCATGAAAAGCTTAGGATGTCTCAGATGGTGCTAGATATGCCCAACATACTTTACGTCTTATTCTGACCCATAAAAAAAAGAAAATCCAGATTTCCCTGCTTGAGTCAAAGAACCAACAATATAGCACCTGTGAAATGCTCTTAAGTGTTTGCCTTCTTGCATAGATATCTATACTTTCCTGTATTAAAAACAAATAAATGCAAATGTGATTTGAGTGAATTCCTTTGCAGATGTATTTCAATCAAATTTTCTGCATGCACCAAACGTGCAATCTTTGCTTGAGAATGATAAATGTTTGGGGAAATAATAGGTTTTCTGGCGCAGTGGGAGGGGACAGAGAAACCTCCGAAACAAGAGAAAGCCTTTGGAGACTTTTGTTCTGCAACATGAGGTATCTGACTTTTTGGGTGAAGATGGACTGTGGAGAGTTAGTGACAAGTCAGGTGTCCCTAAGAGCACTTGGGGATGTATTGATGTGATAAGAGCTGGGAGAGGCTGGAGCAGAGGGACAGGACGTTCAGCCAGTGAGGCAGGAGGACTCAGATTGGGCTGACCCCCAACTCGGTCTGTGAGCAGTGTCATCCGGTGTGCACTTTTCTTGGGAACTGCACGGAAAGTATCTTTGAGAACTCAGAGATTAGGTGGCTGGCCTAAGCGTTCCTAATGGATTTAAATCCTTGCCTGGTGCAAGTTTTGCATTAACAAAGCATTTGGGGAGCTGTCACCGCAAGGAGTCCCATGGGGCAAATACGGGAACCGGCATAGTGATCCGTCCCTGGGTCTGGTCCCTGGGAGTTAAGGCCAGCAGCCCCAGGTGGTGGTACTTGTTATTCCCCTCAGTAACCAAGTTCTATTTGGCCACTTCAGCCAGCCGGCCTTAAGCCTCACTGTTTGCAGAGGCAGCACCAGCTCCACGATCCCATTTCCTAAGTGCTCTTGAAGCATGGCAGGCACCAAAACGCTGCTCTCCGACGCATTTCATTCCCAGCGGATGAACATTTTCCTGGTATTGGCAGGGTCCAGGGCTGTGCCTCACCGCGCGGCAGCGCTCAGGGCAGCGCTGGTGTTCCCAGCTGCTCCCGGGAGGCTGCTGGCGGCACGGACGCTCGCCCCGGCGCAGCCTCCCGCTGCCAGGGGCCGCCCGCTGCACCTCTTCCTCCGGTTTGTGTGATCTGGTGTTGTAACCAGCATTGGCACGTGGGGAAAACAAATGCGCCATGCAATCATAATGTGGGCTGACAGGGCCCTGCGGAAGTCGTTTTATCCTTAGATGTATTTGTTAGTAAGGAGGATTTTGGTTTTTGGCATGTGTGTGGTGGTGGGGGTCTGGGCGATTTGGGATCTGGTCGCATGTGTTGAAAGGATCCTGCAGTGCGGGGGGACTCGCAAACTGCCCTACCCAGAGCTGTCTCTGTCTTCATCTGGATCAGCAGCATTCCTGTTCTCCCAGTCCTAGGAATTCCCTCGGATATGCTCCAGGTTGATGAATTTATGGTGGCGTAAATGCTGACAAATTGCAGATTATCAACATGAGGCAGATGCCCAGTCGCTCAGATTTTGCTGATCACTGAAGTCTCGCATCACTTACTTTGCAGAGTTTTAGGTACAGGTTGTCCTGTGCTAAGAATCTATTTGATTTGGGCACGCTATAATAGAGTTTTGCCATTGTTCTAAACATTATTAGAGGATTTTACTGGCATGTTGCCATGGCTGCGGGTTTTGAAAAGCCAGAGCTTTTCCTTTTCCTTAAGAACTTCTGCCTTTCTCAAAGAAAGGGAATATTTTTTTCTTCTGTCATTTACAACAGTAGTTTAGCTCAGCGTTGCTGAGTATGTAGCAAGAACATCCATGGGAAGTGAGTCACCAGTGAAAAGCAAATAAAAAGATGATTTAGAAAACTGTCATTTACCTAAAGTAATGGAGACATCTGATTTTACACTATCTTGTACCTGCATTACTTGCAAAACAGGAATTGTATAAGGACACAAGGCCTTTATTCTATGTTGTCCTCCTCATGATTTTTTTTTCCTCTAGTTTCATAATAAACTGAACTGATTGACCAAACACCTTGATGTAGTTTTCAAAAGTATGCTTTGTTCTATGGACAGCAAGTGACACTGCCATAATGATGACAGCCGCCTTTAAGTCATCCCTCTGTCTTAGTTGCCCTGAGGGAAACATTTCTGATCAGTGACTGGTGAGCTTTGCATTCACACCAACCAAAAAGTCACAGCCAGCTTGAGTCTGTACTAATGTAAAGCCGAAGTAAATCAACATTACACACGTGTGCCTTTAGTGCCAAGCACACTGTTATTCTGTGGTCCTCACATTTACTGCTTTAATCAACTCGCTTATTTTCCTCTCATGCTGAAGTAAATCCACATTTCTGTAAGAAGAGCTTTCGCATATACAGCTACTATACATGTTAGGTGTAGCCATTACAAGGATAAAATTAATGGCTAGTCTTTTGGAGTTTTGTTTTCCATGATGCAGGATGTATTTTTACTTGCGTGTTCAAGATGTTTTAGATGATTGAGCATTCTTGGGCAGATACAAAAAGTCAAGCCTATGCTTGAAAGAAACTCAAGGCTTGGAAAAAGCCTTGAAAAAGCTTTCCAAGCAGGAAAAAAACTGCTTGGGAAAGCAGAAGGGTGACTTCGTGTGGTTTATAGAAAAGCAAACATGATGCTAGCTGCTAGGAAGGTGGCTGGGATTTCTTTTCTCAAGTAGAAATGCCTGAGAAAATACCTGTTCAATTGCTCTAAGGTTTATACAACAAGAAGTAGTGAAAAAAAAAGATGTCGATCTTACTGTTGTTATTTTTCCTCTCTGTTCCACTATTCTGATCCATGTCAGAGAGCTGACTTAAAAGTCATCTTTTGTTAACGTTAATGATGGAAGATCATTATCATCAAATTAGTTTTCTTTCGTAAAGTATATTTCTACTATTTCTTGTAGACTAGAAAAGAAAACAGGGCTTTAGTGTGGAAAATGATAAGAAAATCTAGCCCTGGAGAAATCAGAAAAGAAAAAAGTAAAATTCAAGTTTCTATGAATCCGAAAGAAAGAAATTTTTTTTCTTCTTCAAGAATCTGAGCTGAACAGGGAAACAATGCACAATAAATAAAGCAATTCCAGTTCCAAAGTGTTTCTTTGAATGAGTACTATGATTTCCTTTTAAATTATGGAAAATATATTAGAGAGTTTTTCCTAAACACCGCAAGTCCCGCAGTGTCTTTAAAAGTGGGAGTTTTCTAATATCATCCTGCTTAGGTGTCAAGTGTTGGGAACATTCTGCCTTTTATTTAATTTTTCTCTTTTTTCAGTCGGCACATGTTAAGCACTGACCCAGTAGGAGCGAGGTGGGGACGGGAGACCTCGCGGGCGTCGCTCCGTGCGGTGCTGACCGGCTCACGGTGGCTCGCTCCCCGCCGGGCCCCAGCCGCTTCCCTGCGATCCGGCAGGTCCAGCCGAGGCGAAGCCGCCGAGCGGAGCGCAAACAGCTCACATCCTCTGGGCAGCCGCCCAGGTGCTCACCTGTGCAGGATAGAGCCCTTGCTTGGCAGGATATGTGCCAGATTGCCCTGCTTTTGCAAATCCCATGATACGTTTTTTTTTTTTCAGCTTTGGCTTTCATGACTCCTTCCTCTGGGTCCGGAGGAGTCTTGCATTTCAGCTTGGATCAGGTGGCCCCTTCTCCAGTGGTACTCCCTCTCCCGCAACATTTCTTGTGGCTGCATTTCCCTTCTTGCAGTTTCACCATGGGGGCACTCCCCATCTGCTCCCTAATCTCTTGACTTCTCACTGTCATTGCTACAAGTGTCCTGAACCCTGCTCAGCTGCCATCTCCCTCCCAAATCTGCCTGTGATGAGTCAAAAACTCCTCTTGGCAGATGACCGCAATATTTACCCCACCAACCATCTCAGTGGTGCCAAAGCTCCCCACTGATGCACCCTCATCGAAAGTGCTACGGGCCTGTCAAGTCTTGCACATCTGAAGCTTTGCACCTTGCGAGCCCTAGAGTGGAAAGAAACCAGCCCGTTATTAATGGACTCTCTCTGCTCTCGCTTTGTTTTCCCCTCCAGAGCTGATTCTTCTGGATGACCTACTGCAGCGTTGCTCTAATCGTCCAGCTTGCCTCAGTGCCCGGCGTTCAGACGTGGCGAGCCCGTCAGCTTGAGCGCTACGTGTGCGGGCATCCGGATATTTCTTCTCATCACGCCTGGAAAGGAGGTGAGGCGGACAGTGGTCCACCGGGATAGAGAAGGAGGAGTTGGGAGGATAAGTTAATTACTTATGTGCATTAAGATGGGAGGATGCGGGGGTGGTGCTCTGTCAACATGTCAACATCTTTTAAGCGATTGTCCTCACAGTCTTTGGCATGAGATCCAGAAATCTGCATCATGCTGTCTGCCCAGATGCGAGGTGACAGTCTCATACTGATGATTCCCCTTTTCAGTGTGCATTTGCTGCTGAGTGCTGCTGGTGAAGGTGAAAAGGTAGAGACCTTTACAATGCAGGAAAGGGACGCGCTACATCTGAACGTGTACAAAAAAGAAATATATCCCTGCAGACTTCAGTCTGCTACAGAGGGAGCATAAATACATTTCAAATACAGGAAGCAGATCACATTTCTAGAAGCAACTTTACTCTGTAGTGTTTAAATGCTGTGGATCTTCTTTCACATAAGTTAATGTAAAGCAGAGCTAAAAGTGGCATAAATGAGATCAGACCCTTTGTGTTAGGCTGAGCTATTTATATACAGCTTTGTCTTGAAACAATGTGGGCCATCTATCATGGGTGTCAGCCTCAGAAAGCAGCGCACCGTGCTGCGGAACAGGCCTGGGGTTTGGTTTGCTTTAGAGGAGGCAGTTTTAAAAGAAAAATATCTTCTTCACTCAACAAAGTAATTCGAATTTTCAGGCGTGTTGCAAGGGACCGTTTCCCCAGACTGACCTCAGCCAGTGCTGCTTCATTGACTACATGAGGGCTGCTGTTGCCTTAAAAATATTATGCTACATATTTTTCCCCGGCAAACTCAGGTCAACTTGGAATCAAAGACATTCAGTAACTTAGATTCGGAAGAAGATGTGTCATAGCCATAAAAAAAGAACTCCCTACAGAAATATACTTTCAGCAGTGAGCTCCAAATGAGCTGTCCAGTAAGATATTATTTATCAAATAGACAAATACTGAAAATTAGGTTAAGCTATAAGACTGCAAGGCATTTTGAGCAGCAAGATCTGGTCAGAAAGTGGAAATTCAAGTGCTGGAGAATCGATGTTCTATTCTGAATGAGAATAATAATAAAAAAGGTTGAAAGGGAAGTTCTGTTTAAAATGCACTTGAAAATGTTAAAGCATTTCCTTTTGTTCCCTTTACAATGGTTCAATATAAATTTTTAAAAACAATACCTTAATATTTTAAATTAAAAGTCAAAGTGATCAGGTTGAATAGAAGCAGTTTTACCTCCCGCATATAGTTTGACACTGGCAGAGCGGCACAGCTGACAAATGAAAAGCAGCGGAGGTTTTTTATTTAAGCCTTCCCTTGCTGCTAATTCGGCTGAGATCAACATGTGTCCATTAAAGGTTTCACTTTTGGAAGAGTTTTAAGGAAATAGTCACCTACTCAGTATTTTTAAACCAACATCAGGGCAGCACGTTGTGTCCTGGCAGAACGTGGTAGCCTCCGGGTGTTCCTACAAGCAATCTGTCTTCCCTTGCATTTCTCTGGGAAACACGAGCAAGATCCTTAAGGTGCGGTTGTGCAAGCGCATGAGTAACAGGGGACACTGAGGCGGTTTCGGACCCCACCGCATGATTGCGCCTCCAGCAGCAAGTCAGCAGTAAATCACAGAGCGGTTTAGGTTTTTTACAGAAAACGTGATTTGGCTTTTCAGGCTTTCAAAACTCCATAAACCTGCAATCATTAACAGGCTGGCCCAGCTTTGTTCTCTGGGATGCAGCAAAATACGAGCAAAAGGGCTTCCTTTCTCTTCCTTAGGGTTTATTGCTCTTCTGTAACTGTGACAATTAACAGGGCTCATAAAAATAAATCATGCAGGTTGCAATGACTTTAAATAGTAAATGCGATAATCCTCTTATATTTATACTTCTCTTTCTAAAAGGAAATCCTTGAGTCTGTGGTAGTGCTCTCATTTTCCACCCAGAAAAGGCAAACAGTCAACTGACCTTACAACAAATGCTCAAAATATGACCAAGATAGATAGACTCTTGCTGAAATAATGGGGAAAAGAAAGTCTGCAAAATTCTCCTCAAACTTGTAAAAAAGAAAACTGAAGGTCTGAGATAGATCTAATCTGTTTATGCTTTTTTTTTCTTTTTCTTTTTTCAGGGAATAAGATCTTTATGGGAACAAAGAATATGAGCTATAAAATAAGCAGAGATAACACTAATGTAAGTTCTGGAGAGTTTTAATATGGATCTTATCTAGTATGGGTAATTTACTCTAAGATCTTATAAAATTAAATGTGCCATATATTCTCTTTTTCTTTTTTTCTACATACCATAAAATGTGATTTTAAGAACTTACTACTTTAGTACATTTTATAGGAGCTTCTAAATTGGAAGTATTATTTTTTCTGTTGATTTGTACAGTAAGACCTTTGCATGTTTTTAGTCGCTTTTGTGCTTCAGTTTTACTATCCGTAAAATGGAAATAACATGCTATCTCTTTTGAGAAGTAGTATACAAAGAGCAGTATAAAAGAACAAGATATTAATGGTCTTCCTGTTGTTGCCCTTTCTGACGCAAGCTTTTAGCTAAATATAAAGCGTCATGATGGATTGCTTCCATAGATGGAGAAATTGGTGATGGAATCAAAGGTGTCTTTGAATTTCTTCTGTGCAATGCCAGAGGCTCATTCTTCCAGTGAGCCTCTGGAAAAACAGTTCCATAAAATATGGGATCCCAGCTGGGGATCCCAGCTGGTCAGCCCTTGCTCGCAGTTCTGACGTCCTTTCTGCACAGCACGTAGGTGCAGAAGTCGCTTTGTTTTACGTTTCTCAGGACTGTGCACTTCGTGGTGTCCACACTAATCTAGTGTTTCTTGGCAGCCTTCCCTGAGCTTCTCTGTGTCCTTCTGCAGTTGTGGGAGGATATATGGGAACCCTTGCAAACCTTTTTGCACACATGTGCCTTTGTTTGGAGTGATCTGTGCTTGCTTGTTGGGTAGAGGGTGTCGTGGGTCAACTCTGCAAGGGGCTAAACTCCCTTTACTATGTTATATAGTGGGTAGCAATTATGCCCAACCTTTACCAGTGTTTTCAAAGGATAATAATGTCTGTTAAAAAAAAAAAAAAGAATCAGTGATACCGGTGTAACATCTGATCACCTAATTGCATATTTCATCTTCAGTGTATGGAAATAGCAGTCATGAAATAAGTATAATTAATATTGCAGTTAGGAAAGTGTTCCAGCAGCTCTAATTAGAGCTAGATAAATTGTTAACTGTGAATAAATAATCTAAAGTGTTCTTAATCCTTTCAGTCTGTGAATCAATTAAGGAGTTCTGTTTTTTTTTTTTCTCTCTCTGCTTTTTTTGTCTTTTTCACTATTTGCAACTGTTGACTGATTAAACTGTCAGGTTATTTCAAACTTCTATGTGTTCAAATTACCTGCTTCATGGTGTAGAAGTGCTCGACCAAACTGCAATGGTGCTGTGGGGTGAAACTTTCCCAAGAGTAGAACAAGTGAAAACTCATCAGTAACAGAGGAGGGAGCATGAATTTTCAAGCTATGCTAAGTGGAGTGATGGTAACTCTTCTTGGTTCAAGACCTACCTTTGGATATTGTTGATCTCTGTCAGCATGGGAGAGCGAGCCCTGGTCTGTGCTGCAATGGTTCCCAAGCTTTAAGGTGAATAGACTTTCACATGAGCAAATAGCAATTAATAGTAGTGAGGAGTGTGGTCAAGGTGACCTGCTGTTTGGAGTTCAGGTGAATGTCCATTAATGCTCTGTTCTTGGGTTGCTATTGCTCTGTATTTTATATTGGCCTTTCTGCAAACATAGAAAGGATCGTCTATGGCGTTATAAAGTCAAAGAATAATTTTTGCGACATATTTTCCTTGGAATTAATGTCTCAGTAATGTCCATATTGAAGAATTTGGCTGCTCGACCACAGCATGTGAAGAGCTTTTTCTGTTTTAGATGCACCCAGTTACCACATACCTACGGCAAACCCTGCTGCTTGCTGGGAGGGTAAACCCATCTCATTCTGTTTTTCTGTACTTGTGCCTTCTAAAACTATCATCTAGATCATAAGTTACCCGAAGGAAATGCACACACAGGGCTCTCCCAAATTTACTGAAAACTTTTCCAAAACCATTATTGTTTTGGCACAGTGAACCTATCCCTCCAGTGATTGCTCTGAACAGATGACTTGAAACCCCTGAAAAACAAACATCTCCTCAGATAAGATTTTGTCGGTAAATGTTCAGTCATCACAAGTCCCTCATTTTCCCCAGTTTCTCACAAAGGCGAGATTTCAAGCAACCTGCACACAGTGTTAGTAGAAAAATAATAGAGCGTGGTTCACAGGCTCCAGCTGCCGTTTGCCCGGGCCGTTTCTCCAGCAGCGTACCCTGACTTTCACCGTCATTAAGTGCCAATTGGTCCAGTGAGATGCAGAAAGCATACTGTAGCATTCTGTTTGTAGTGCAGTTGTACATGTAAATCCACTAAGCCCCTAATTACCCAAATCTAGGGACTAATAATTTGCATACTTTATTTTCCACTCACTAAAATTTATTTTAGGCCCAGAGGAACACACACTCTATCTCCTTAAATGCCAATTTTGAAAGCCGGAGGCTAACTAACAGTACTTCAACATATGTGTGGGGGTGTCAGAAGCATTCAGGCTGAGCCCTAAGTTTCTAGCTGAACTTGCAATTTAGCCAAGAGATTATTTCCTGCTTTTGATGGAAGTAGTGAAATTTATTATCTGTCCTGGTGATACTGGAACATCCCTGTGAATATGTCCGAATTGATTTGTTAACTTTGCAAATTCATGGCAGAAGGCATCTGGTTTTACCTTGAAGAATGGCCAGGACAGATTGCATTTCAGGATTATCTAAAATACCAGCAGAGTAATCTTATTTTTTAGAAAAGAATCCAGGTAAGATGTTCTCACGTGTTGGGACAAGTGATGAGAGATGCTAGTTGTATTGATCAAGGCATCAGTACATGTATTCTTATGACAGAGAATACCAATAGAGCTTTTCCTGACCTATGTTCTTTCCTCCTTAATCTGAACCACTAGCACTGCTACATTTGCTATTCAGATATAAATGTTTATTGACTCTGACATGATTACGAACAAGGGAATGGCTTAAGACATGACCTTTGTTGCAAAGGGTGCTGGGTGGTTCAACATGAGAAATCCATCACGTGTGCTTCTGAACCTCAGCCACCCTGCAACACGGAGTGAAGCAGCTCAATGAATCAAGTGAAAACAAAATCAAAGCAGAGTGCAGAGAGGATCATTAATATCGCCTTTACATTGGCTTAATTAGCACTTACACATAAACATGTATTTGTTGACATGATCTAAATAACTAACATATGAAAAGTAGCTGCTGAGCAGGTGGTGAGCTGCACTGTGCAAACAAGGGGGTGGCAAAATACAATACCCACGTGCCGTTCATTTGCCAGTCTTGTCCTTCTAGGGTGTCTTGTCCCTACCCTAAGTTGTGGAGGAGGGGGGAGCTGTCTCACATGCTGATGAGCAGCGTTCATAGTGCTAGAACATGAGCAAAAATACCCCTGCCAGCAGCATTTGTCTGCTACTGAAATATGAATCCCTAATATGCTTTAACAGGAGTTTTGGAGGTGTAATGCCCCATATACATAAATGAGAGTGCCTGTGTACAGCCAAGCATTTAATTAAATTACACAGTAATCTTATAGGATTTTGATCTCAGTGGTTCCTGGACTACAGTAACATTACAGTCAAAGCTCTTGCCTACTCTTTCTGCCTAATGAGCCAAGCACTCAGAGTCCACTGCATGTCTTCCCAGATTAATCTTCCTTGCAATGCTCAGAGGAAAACACAGATCAGAAGTAGTTGTGAATCGTTGCAGAGGGACTTCTTTTTTTTTTCTTTTTTTTTTTTCAGTGGATACTAGTTCCCCTTTCTAAATTGCACTAGTAGAAATTTCAATAGGATTGAATATTTATGACTTTTCTGTAGAAAAAAAATTGTAGTTGACATATAAGAAAAGAACTCCACAGTTATGAACAGGAAGAGGTCGTCTATAAATCTGAAGGTGGAGGAGAGATCTTTTCACTATTAAATTTCAGCCATATTAACTGCACCTATATTGCAAGTCGATAGTAAATCCCCATAGACTTTGCTGGGAGAACAATTAGGTCACTGTTGGATGTTTTTGAAAATCCCATGCTAGGTTTGTTTGCTTGGCTGGCATTGCCTTGAAACACCTACTGGCTTTTTTCCCCTTTGTTCTGGACTGCTTATGTGTATTAACTGCAATAATGCTTATAGCAAAGCTGATATATAATGGACAGGAATAAGCTAACTTTAAATTGTAAGATGTGGCTTGTTTCATGGCCCCGCTGTGCTTCAAAAGACTGCTAGCACTGCTCTGTGTTCTTATAACACCTTGCACAGAGCTAATGAGCATGGTTACTTGTGCATTACTGTGCTTTCCTGTAAGATTATCATGGGAAGAGCAAGGACATCAATGACTGGCCATGAAGAGAGGAAATAAACAGCCTCTGAGGTGATGAGGCGCAGAGTGGGGAGCGGGATGCGCGGCGTGGTGGGAAGCCAAGGGCTGCTGCGCACTGGATGGGGAGGGCAGAGGTGGCACGGTGGTGGCATCCGCGCAGGGTGAGGAGGCTCACGGCCTCATTGGCTCCTCCTTTGGTTGGGGGTGAGTGAGAGCTGATGGGTGACATCCACATCAGACCCAACTTGGGACAAGATCACCTGAGTTTATGGGTTTGAGTTTATGGGGTCAGGCTGAATGTAACAGCATGGGTAGGCTTATAGTCTTCCATCTCATCTACATGCACACATTTGATCCTTTCCTTTAGGTCTTGGGTTTTCTCTTGTTCTGCATATTTGTTATTTAAAGCTTACATGGCCTGCCCTGGCTGCCCTGGCACGGGCCTGGCATTAGGAAACTGGAAGATAAGAGAACCTCCTGTGTGAATAAGCATATCTTAGTAAATATATTCTGGGTGGGGTTTTTTTTTTTTTTTTTTACCTGTAGAATATCTTTTTTTCTGTGTACTTTTTTGGAGCATCTGTTCTTCACTTCTCCTCTAAAATGCTGTTGTGCAGTATTGCTGATGCAGGACAGTTGGCATGTCCCCTGCAGAGGGGACTGATTGATCTGTGTATATACACATAGATATAAATCTGTTGAGTGCTTCTTCACCATCAGAGGCACTTTGTAGAAGTAAGTTATTATTACTATCATACCATTACTTCACTGCTTTGGAACAAGGCCATTTTCCCCTCACTAAATGTCAGCGTTCCCTGCTAGACGAATAGCAGTGCCGATACTCCCTGGATGAGTCAGGGGCTGCTGCAATAGCAGGGCAGCTCATCTGCAGATAAGGAGACGATTACCAGTGTGTTGTGCAGAGTCACCACTGACTCAGAAACAGGAATCCCAAGGTTGCTCTTATGTCAGCACTGGCAGGTTTGTGTCACTGGGCTGCCTTGTCTTTTCCTAAGTTTTTCACCCATATTGTTCTTCTTAATGATGAAAATTCTGGGCTGCTGATGGTCAAAGCAGGACCTGTGTGATACCAGTAAACTCTAACATTTTATTTTCATGGAAGTAACTTCATGCAAATCCACTTTGTGTGAGAAATAGCAGCCCGAGAGCCAGACTATTAAAATAATCTTGAAAACTGGACCTTTACTTCTAGTCAAATAAACAAGCATTGCCTTGAAAGTATCAGTCTTGTCCATGGGACACCCTTGGTGGCAGCTCAGTGGTCTGATGCCCAGATGCAGCCGACTGACCCCCAAGGCCTCTCCTGAGTCCCGATACAATTCCAAGGAGAATGCATGAGCCTGCAGGCTCATGAGTGATCATCCAACTCTGTCAGTGACAGGCAGCACTCAAGGACCCATTTGTAAGTCTAACTGGAAAGCTTCATTGGCTTCCAGTGCCTTGTAAATTGCTCTCTGGGGAGTATTCAGGAGGGGGTAGTTGTTCCCTAGTAATCCCCAAGTACACTGAGAAATACCTCTAGAAACTGCTTTCTTCTGACTTTCAATGAGTATAACTTTGGCTGATGTTAATTTTCAGGTGCCTTTGTACTTAGGAAGGGTGTGGACTGAGCAGAAATGAAAGATGCTTGTCTAAGAGATGCCTAGCTTTCTCATTTGGTTTGGTTTAATCACTGCACTTTACACGGTAACAACAGTACTCAGTGCAGTTTGGTGTGCTGTCTGAGCCACGGGTGATGGAAGTGAGCAGTGTCCAGAGAGCTTGGCAAACACTGGTTTGGGAGGTGAGTGCTGGTACCTGTGCATCTTTGTTTCCTTTGGGGTATAACAAAGGGCCAAATCCAGAAGTTGGTACTAATGCATAATGAAGAATTACTATGATGTCTAGAGAAAGCTTGTCCTGAGCTTGTTCATGACAGTTCTTACTGGTAAGAAGTTTGAAGAAACTCCTCCTGTATTCAGAAACCTGTGACCATTACAGAGCTTACTTGTCCTCAGTAATTTGGCTGCTTTACCTGCCTTTAAGAATCAGCAATCCTGGAGAAGGAGCTAGACCTGCAACATGGTGCAAGTCAGTGTAATTGCACTGAACCAAATGGACCTTTGGTAATTCACACCAGTGAGCCATCAGTTCAATAATAAAAGCTTTGAATTGATGAATATTCCTCACTGAAGGTTGATTAGTATTGGTGCAATGCCTCTAAAGTGCACCACTCTATTAATTCAGTGCTTTATGTAAGTCTCAGGGTTGCTTCACTTTTGTTAAACTTTTTTGAGGCACCAGAATTCACTCTCATCTTATTGGAATAAAGCCATAATATACTGGCAGCACTATTTCAGATACTCATTTGTGCAAACAGAAAGACTGTTTGTCTCTGTCTATCTGAAAGCTCTTACTGGCTTGGTAAGTTGGATGTTTTTCTGTTTTTTTTTTTTTAATTATTTATTTTCCATTCTTATTGCTGACTTACTACAGTAAAAGGGCTAACCACACTTACAGTACATACAGATGTACAGGCCTTGCTCTCAGAATCCCCACAGGCAAAGGATGATAAATATGGAGGAGAAGAAAGAGATGGCTTTTAAAGAATGACCTTAGGAAACAAACATTGCAAAAAATAGTTGCTATGCCTGGCATTTCATATGTGGATATCCATAGAAATTAATTCATATGCAAGCAGAAAACACATCCATATCTTTGGGTAGAGGAAACTGATTTTTTTGAAGAAGACCTGGTTCTCTGTGGCAGTCTTCTACTGATGTATCCACAAAATTCTCCATTAAAAGGGGAAGAGGTCTTTGCTAAAAGATATTTTGAATGAGCTGTCAAATACACATAACACTTTTATTGCCTAATAAAATTGTCCTCATTTTTCTCATTACCTGTCAGATCTTCCCTTGGCTTGAAAAGCAAGTGTTTTTTTTGAGGTCAGTGTCCATCATTCAGCAGTTGAGATGCTTGTTTATTTAACTGTTTTCAAGACTTACGTCCTCTTTCCCTTTGTGAAATATAATGTATTTGGCCTGATCATCTTTGGCACTGATTCTGAACTGTGCTGTCAAGTGGTTGCATCATTGGATACTGGTATAAAGAATCTACATTCATTTCATTAGTTCTAAAACTGACCTTGGGATCGTGAAACAAGTCTTTCATTGCCTTTGTATATTTCTTTCAGAATGTTCTTATTCATAGCATTTCAGATATTTTGAGCACATATTAAAAAGTGAAATAACTAAAAGTGAAATTACGGTCAAAAACTGAAGCATCAAGAGTTCCACACGAGCTTAGGGAAAAATTTCCTGACAGTGAGGGTGACAGAGCACTGGAACAGGCTGCCCAGAGAGGTTGTGGAGTCTCCTTCTCTGGAGATCTTCAAGACCCGCTTGGATGCTGTCCTGTGCCACGTGCTCTAGGTGGCCCTGCGTGTGCAGGGGGGTTGGACTAGATGACCTCTAGAGGTCCCTTCCAACCTTAGGCAGTCTGTGATTCTATGAACTACTAACAGAAACTTAGAACAATCAGTCTGTAAATTCACCCTCATTCAGGGACACGGTTTTGAACTGCAGGCTACCCTAGTAAACAGCGCTGGAAAAAAATATATCCTGAGGAGAAAGAAAAGTGCTTCTCCCAAGTAGCATTGCTGATTGATTGTTTTGTGCCAGGAAGCAAAAAGTGAATCAGGATGGAGTGAGCACAAACACGTCTAGGGGACAGAATGAAGGTAGCTAATGCAGACCTCTAGCTTGCACTGAACCTAAGAGGGGCAAAGAGGAGGCCTGGGCAAAGATGCCTCCTAGCTCTGTGCCACTGATCCAGCTAGAGCTAACTAGATGAGACCAGTCCTTGGTGCTACTTACAGCATCATCCGAGTTGATTCTATGTCCTGTGTTTTAAAGGAGGTGCCAGCAGCTGATATTATTGAAATCCAGGAGACCCTCTGTCTCTTGTTCTCTGCTTTAGATTTCTTGAGGAAGGGCATCCGCCTGGAAAGGGGTCTACCTATGAAGGAAAAAAATTCCAAACATTGGTTAAAAAAAAAGTCTGTCACCTGCAGTAATCTACAAGAGCATGTCCAAATGGCAGCAAGTGGACCAGACTCTCACTTGATGTCAGCAAGTATAAGATATTGTTTCTGTAAGATATGAGTAAAAATGAGACCTCCTGAAAATCTTGGCTAGAAGTGTGCTTGTGCATGCATATGTGTGTTTTTCATATTGGTAGGCTTTTGTGAAGTGTCTTGGTTCAGGCAGGAAAGAGAAAGTTTTGGCTAAATATTACACACCAGTCCTGGTGAGAGATATGCTCTATTTCTCCTTTCCTTAGAGAAGAGCGCACTGGAAGACGCAGACATGACCTCTTTCTCTGCACATCTCACTGGCCAGGGGGAGAGAAGACACTGAAAAAGACAAGATCCTCCCTGTGGAAGAAAGGAAGCCCAATCAGAGCAGAGTCTGTTTCCATCAGGTTCTGGTCCCCCTTGCTTTTTGTTTGGAGATGTTGAACAGCTCAAAGCCAAGAACTGGCTGCTCCTGGTTCCCCAACAGCTAAGCCTCCATCCTGATCAACCTGCATCTTCCTGCAGGGACAGAGGGAAAAGAGTGAGCTCATGGCACTGAGCCTCACCACCATTGCTTTTGTCTGATCCAGGAAAGACAGGAGAGAATTTTGCTTCCCTCTTGGCCACAAGGACATTGACATTATCCTTTCCCCATGCTCTCTGACCTCAGTCTTTGAGATCACCTTTGGGGTGCTCAGTTCCATTTTCTGTTTGCCACTTATTGCTGAGGCTGAGGATTATTTTGCAAATGCACATTTGAAGCTTGTGCAACTTTGGGCCTTCTCAGAAGTAGGGCTTGAAAGTCCTGTTGAGGGATCTTGAAAATAGGGAAGAAAAGTAGTATGCTGTAAAATGGGAGAAATTTCTGACCTCCTTCTTTAGTCTATTTTCGTTATCTCGGTTGGACATAGCCTTGTTTGCCCTTGTCTATATAAGTTGTATCTACATAATTCAACTGTCACTCGCTGAATTTGCCAAAAGGGAAGAGGAAAGAGTATAAATTTCTAGGAATATCTTCTGGATAGGATATGTCTCTGGGAAAGTAAATTCCATCTTCCAAAGAAGTGATCTCAGCTTGTCTGGGATATGAGAGTGACGGAATGATGATAAGAAAGAGCTACTCAGAATAGATATCTCTGTCTGAGTTTGTAACCTTGAGTTTTTATTAAATTTAAGGAAGAGGTGTTTTCTTCTCATGTACCCCCAACCAGTCAGATTCCTAAAACTGTTGATTTCTTTCCAATGCCTATGAAGTCAGTTCATAAGGACATAAGTCAGGACATGAGTCGGGACATAAGTCAGTTCAGCTCATCTGTAAATATATGTTGACAGATTTCTAAAGTAAGGTCTGATGAATCGCACCTTTGATAGCTCTAAAGAAAAGGGGAGTTGAGGAGGCTTAACATTTGTGGGAAGTGTCAACCCCTGATTTGGAAAAAGGGAGTAGCTATTAACGTTAGATACATTAGATAAATCAGACCTAATTCGGTGAACAGACAGTAACATCACACTGAGCACAAAAGGAACATGATGTTTCCTGTTCTCTGTGCACTTTTTTTGACATGGGAAAATATCTGATATACCATAAAATTGTCACAGAAAACTTCATATGACTGATTCCTTATATAGGTTTAAAGGAAATTCCCATGACCACATTTGACCTCCCCATTTGTTTTAAAACCCAATCTGCATCCCTATTGTTGTGCACCTGTGTATCACCATGTGCTTTGCACATGATGAAGCTGCTGAGTTCCTTTCAAAATGACAGAATACAAGCTGATATACCTGCAAAGGCAAAAGAAAAATTAAGATGTCTGTAAAATTTCTTGCTTTCACTTTTTTACAAACTTGTTTTAGTTATTGCATGAAACACTCATGACACTATTGGGTAAAGTAGTCACCTTAATGAAAATGGAAAGAATATGCAGAGTGTGGTTTTGGAAATACACGCTCTTCATGTAATTCCCTTGCTAGGTGATTTTCTCTCAGGAAAAATATTGTTAAAGTTCCACTTCGCTAGCACATCATCTGTGTATTCATCTGAGTTCCAAGGAGTTATCTCCATTTTTTTTTCCTTTTGTGGAAGGAAAAACTATTATATAAAGGACGATCTCTAAGCCACTATTTGATTACACTGAAAACCATACTATAACTTGCAGTGCGAAGTTTTGGGTACTTATTGGATCATTATTACCTTACTAAGAGGAGTAGAGTACAGAAATACCTATGCTGATTGATAGATTGGGGCCGCAGTCCCCATAATCTTGCAGGATTTATCTTTTAAGACCCAATCCAACAAAATTCATACCCACGCTTAACATTAGGCACTGTGAGCAGTCTTCTTGATGTTGTTGGAGACAGTCACCAAATATACTGTTAAACACCCATAGAAGTCTTTGAACAGCTGAGCTTTTAGCTTCCAGGTTAAGAAAAAGATGTTTTAAATATAGCACTAAAACCACCAAAGGCTGGTTCTAGTTTCCATTCAGCTCTGGACTAACTGGTATTTCACCTAGGAAATGAATCATATCTCAAAAGAAACCTGTACTGTTTGACTGAATTGAGCAATTTGAATTCCCTGGGTACAAAGTACTCAGGATAAAAGAGGCACTTTTATAAATGTTCTGAATTTAGCTGGGATTTAGTAGCACGTAGGAATCAAACTTGTCTTTCTTTTTTTGACTGACAGAATCATACCTCTAGTACTGAAAGCATATATCCATGGAAGCGATGCTGCACTTTATTAGCTTTGTCTGTCATCTTGCTTCCAAACATTTTACTGAGTTTTGCAGTCACAGAGCTGGCTGAGCATTGGGGATGCATCTGGTCTTTCATAACTGTAGCTATTAGCACCACTGTCCCAAAAGAAAGAGTGGGCATTTACATGTTGCCAATGTCAGCCTCTCATCTGTGGATATTTAATGGCATAGAATCAGGAAGAAAAGTGCAGGATAGATCACTGGAGGGAAAAGTAGGACCAGAAACTATTTCAAGGAAAATACAAATGTGTTTATTCTCTGCTTCAGAGATTTTTCCTGGAGGAGGAAGAGGATCTGATCTCACCTAATGTGCCACCTCTGCAGTGTAGGTGCCTGCCTTTGAGCTAATCAGCCTTCTTCATGAGGAGTGGAGAGAAAAAGATGCCTAAAATTCACAACAAATTTGGCCTGTCCTATGTAAATGCACCTAGAAAAGCCACTAACTCCAGTAACTAACACTCCACTAACTACAGTAAGGCCATGCAGGTTAGATTAGGTGTTCATGTCCACATTGTAATTATTTACAGTTAAGGGAGATTAATATTATTGCATGAACATCTCTTGTCCCAGGAGATGTCTCTATTCCTGCAACTGAGTCAGCAACCAGTAACAGTGATTACTGGCTATGAAATACTTTCCTAATCTTCGTGCTGAATTTTCCTCAACTGCTTTTCCTTTCTCAACAAGGAAAAAATGCTTTCAAGAGGCACCCAAGTAAATCAGGTGAGCAACTTCAAGCTAGCCATCTATTTAAAACACTTGATGAATAGGTATCTTATTGATTCAGTTGTCTGTTGCTCTAATTCCACCTTTTCATATCTTTGTTAATTTCTTGGTCTTCAGTAATGAAGGGGAGGCAAATATCACTTGCTCAGTGCACAGATAAAATAGCTGAAAAGAAACTCATGGTGATACTGGCTTGCATCCACATCTGGAAAGCTGGACTCAATGGAGAGAAGCATGCTGGGAAAAGGAAAGGTTTTGGAAGACTATACAGGAAACCATGGCCCTGCATAAGAGCTGGGAAGAGACTTCAGGAACACTTTGTGTATTCTGTTTAGAGCAGAGCACACGGAAGGGTCTCTCTGCTGAAGGGGAATCGATTATTCCACTCACTGGAAATCTGAACTTTAATAGACAGTGGTTGTGGGTTTGATGCCTGCAGGTGACCCTAGTGAGCATCTCTGCTCATGGACATACTAAATCTGAAGGCGCGTGTCCTGAGCAGAAGCAGGACCCATCAGGCCGCCATATCTGTCACTCTAGTGCTGGTTCAGAGCGAGGTGTCAAACTGTTTTATGGACTGCTATGCAGAGTGAGGTAAAAGCTGTGGGTCTAATCACTTGATTGCAAGAGCGCAGTCTGCAGGAGTCTCCGTCTCAGACCAAATGTGCCGCTGTAGGAGAGGTCTTCACGAGCTGGAAAGCAGAAGCCTTTGTTCAGTCTGAATGGGTAATACAACACGTAGCATGGAACTGAACAGCCCAGCATGGTGCACACAAGCCTCAGAACTTCTTATGTGTACAAGTCCCGTGCTGTGTAAGTTGCACCAGTTCAATCCGCAGTTGATGGACTGCAGTAACAGTCCCTTCAGTCTCCTAGATGTGTGGTGAACCTGACACGAGGTGAGATTTGGAGGAGTCTCATACTCTTTCCAAGTAACTCAACCTGCTACTTCAAGGCAGTTCCCCCGCTCACGAGAGGTGAGGGAGGCTCCCAGAAGTGTGTGTGGGGGTGTGCTGCGGGGAAAAGTGGTGTTTCTCATTCCCTGGAGCAAGACCAGTAACTTCAGGCACCATGGTTACCTTTCGGTAGCTCATAATTCATATTATTTTTAAGGACTGTATATGGTGCTTAGCAAGTTAATTGCAAGTAAACAAATTAGGTTATTTTCCCACTTCTTTTGCATTTTATTTACATTTCTCTTTCCTTTTTCCTTTCCCTGTGGTTTTCTTTCTTTGCTTTTCTTTGGGATTCCTTCATCTTCTTTCAGCTGCTTTGCTTTCAGTTTCTCCTTGCATTAGACTTTTCCTTCATCCTTGTCTCTTTCCTCTTTTTCTTTTCTTCTCCCTCGCCTTTCCTCTTTCTTCGCTCCTTCCATTCATTTTCTTCTTTCTTTTCTTCGCTCTTGCCTCTCATTTGCTCTTCATTTCTGCTTTGTTTGGACTCCAAGGAGTCCAAAATGTTTCCTACAGTTTTGGTGTTTTCTTGCCTTCTAGAAGCACCCCTGCAGCTCCTCCTCCTCCTTTCCCCTCAGCCTGCCCAGATGTCTAAACTCCAAGCCCCTTGCAACGCTCACAGCTCCCTCGTTGCACATCCATGGTTACCTGGGCTCGGATGGTTCCTGACCCTAGCGCGGCACGCAAGCGCTTTGCTGGTGGCTGATGAGATGGTTTTGGTGGCCCACCAAAAGGACATGGCGCAAGAGGACATGGCGGAAGGCCGCAGGGCATGGTGGAGGGGTGCTGGTGAAGAGGCAAGGTGCTGCCCAAGAAGTGCCCGGAGGAGGCCCAGAGTGGAGCGCTGAGGGAGAGCTGGGCAGGCAGCAGGGCAGGTCTCATACTCCAAGTGTGGCTCTTGCGGCCCAACAGCGAAGTTGTCTGCCCTACTGCTCCGCTTCTGCCACCCTCTGCTGCCTTGGGGGCAGTCCTGGATAGACAGGGCTGGCACTGAGTAGCCCCTGTTCCTGGGGCTGTGATCAATATCCCGGCTAATGTAGTAAGAAAGCAGATTGCCAAGCGGAGGACCCCCACGCTCCCAGGTGCTGCTGCTGCTGCAGTTCGGTTTTGCAATGGCTGTGGGACACGTGGGCCTGGCTCAGCTGTGGCCCAACATGGGAAGCTACCTGGCAACTTCCACACTCCTTGTTGTTGATCTCCACCTGTAGCTGCAGTGGCAATGTGCTGTCCAGGCCTGGACAGATGGCAAGGTTCCTGGAGGTCTGTTTGTTGGTGGCTGCGCTCTGGCTGGAGCGAGGTGGAGGGAGGCAAGAGAGGTCTTGAGCAAGAGGCGCTTTGCCTGGGGCAGCTGGTCAGCCACCCTACATGAACACAAACACAGTGCACCCTGATTCAGGAGGCAGTGGCCGCTGCTTCTGGCTGTGAGCAAGAAATCCCAGGTAAACTCCCACAGATGGTGCGTCCTCCGCAGAGAGCAGGGCCCTGCTTTCTGTCACTGCTTTACACATGTCCAACAGCTCGGCTGCCGCTGGAGGCTCAAGTGCAAGATGTGGAAGGGCAAGATCTTGACTAAAAGGCAGGCGTCTCCGCACGGTGCCTGCTTTTCAGAACATGGACAGCGTGAGGAAAGGGGAGCTTGTCAGGAGACCTGCTGGCAGGCTTTGCGAAGCCCCTGAGGCCTGGGGCTGTGTTGTGCAGTATCAGCATTAGCATGCTGACAGAAATGATGGGTCTTTGCGGGAGCCTGCCCGTGGCCAGAGAAGGCCCCGAGCACTCTCAGGCACTCCAGAGTGCTGGCATTGCCTGCAACACTTACTCCTTTAGCTCTTCAATCCGCTGCTGCTTGCCTTCTCCAGAGGCAGCATCCACCTCTCATACAGGCCTGCCGACAGGAGCGTGGAGGGGATATCGTGCAGGAAATCCTGCAAGGCCAGCGTCTGAAGATGAGGCCTTGCCCTTCAGCCCTGAGCCCAGAGGGACATCCGTGCCACTTGGGCTCCCCAGGAGGCAGCTGGCTTTGAGCAACTTGCTCTCCGAAGTGAGTATGCCGCCTGCACAAGCTGTGTGATCCTTTGGCGCAGGCTTGGCTCAGTGCAGGCACAGACCTCGTGCCTGTCAGCCTCCCTTCCACCCCAGCATCGCAGCCTTCCTGAGGAGGCAGCTGGGGACGAGGAGGAGGAATGAGCTGCAAGGCAGAAGAGTTCACCTTTAGGACGAGCAAGGGTGCCTTGCTCTCCAGTTCCACGCTGCCTCCTGCGTTGAGGGCTTCCTTTAGCTCTTGTCGATCTTTCTCACTGGGAGCGATGTGGAAAACGCCCTTGGTGGCGACTCCCTCCCTAAACAATATGGCCTGAACGTCCTGCCAGGAGAAGCAAAGAGGAGGGTTCCTGGGGTGCGGAAAGGCCGCTGGTGATGGGAGCTGAGCTTCCAGCATTGCTGCAGGGAGGTGCGTGTGGAAGCCAAGTCCCCAGTGGCCTGGCTGGCGTACCTGGCCTGGCTGTGGCAGCTCCCCTCTTCCCTGCAAAGCCTGTCCAGAGGCTGCCCAAAGAGAGGGCTCTGGAGGACAGGCCCAAACCTGAACACAGTGTTTGAGGTGCGGCTTCACCAGCGCCGAGCACAGGAGGACGATCGCTTCCCTGGTCCTGCTGGCTACACTGTTCCTGACACAGCCAGGAGGCCCTTGGCCCTCTTGCTCCCCTGGGCACACTGCTGGCTCCTGTTCGGACAGCTCCTGACCAGCACCCCCACCCAGATCCTTTTTTGCCGCGTAGCTCTCCAGCCACTCTGCCCCAACTCTGTAGCGCTGCATGGATGGTTGTGACCAAAGTGCAGGACCCAACACTTGGCCTTGTTGAACCTCATATGGTTGGTCTCAGCCCATCAATCCTACCTGTCCAGATCCCTCTCCAGAATTTTTCTACCCTCAAGCAGATCAACCCTTCCTCCCAGCCTGGTGTCATCTGCAAACTCAATTCTCTCATCCAGATCATTGATAAAGATATTAAACAGAACCAATCCTAACACTGACCCCGGGGAACGTCATTCATGACCGGTCAGCAGCTGGATTTAACTCCATTCACCACCACTCTCTGGAGCTGGCCATCCAGACAGTATCCAGCAAAATACTGTAGATCCATCCAGCAAAACATGTAGATGAGGTACTCATGGACATGGTTTGGCAGGCATGGTGGTGATGGGTTTATGGTTGGACTTGATGATCTTGAAGGTCTTTTCCCATCACAGTGATGCTGTGATTCTGTGATTCACATATTTTTATGATTTTCTCAAGTCCAAAAATCTTAAGCAAATGGTAAGGATGATAAGGAGGGAAAAGTCATGCTATTAGTGGATGAATTTACATCATACCTCCTTGTGTTCAATTATTTTCATTCTTAGTGGTCGTGTTGTTTCCTCTGTATAAAAATCAAGTTACAAGGACATGCAGGACAGGAAAACCAAACACTTTCTCTATTATCTGATGAGGATGGGCAGCAGAGATACTACTGGCACACAGGAAAAAATATCTGAAAAAGAGTTGGCATTTTGTGTGAAATCTCTTTGGTATCATTTGCACCTTCTATCCTACATGGTCACAAATAAGGAGACTGTGATCTTGTGTCTGTTTTATTGGTCTGTGGATCGGTAGGCACCTTGATGATGCCACTGGGCAGGTGACACACGTTAGGTAAAGTTCCTTTACCTCTGTGAGCCTTTCCTGTCTAAACACCTGCCTTTTAAAAGCTCCTAGGATTTTACACCAGTAAGACTTTTATTTGGAGCTACTTCAGTGAGGACAGGTCATATCTGGGCCCAAAATAGTAATTCTTTTGCTGTGGCACTCTTCTTAAGAAGGACAATTCCAGAAAGATGGAAGATTTTCACTTATCTTTTTCCCACAGCAGATTTTTACTCAACAAGTTGAGTTGCAGAGCCCACAAGATTGCTTAAAAGAACTGGCAGAGTTTCCTGCCTCATCTCCATTTTATCAACTAGAATGATGTCTCAAACTTAACATGAATTGTTGGAACATGTCCAGTTCCCTCATTAGAACAAGCCTGATGATGTTGCCTATTCATCTTTGATTTTAAGTTTTTCCCAGCCCTTTTCCTTTTCTTGTACATTTAAAAGCACTGAAGAGAACAGGATTCTTATTCAAGTGAAAGCCTTTGGGCATTTCTGTATTACAGTTCCAGTAAGTTTTGAACCTCTGCAACCTTTCAAGCCATGAAAGTATGGGTGAGGTATCTGAACCATGTCATTGGAAATTTCCATTTTATTGGAAATTCTATTTATCTGGAAATTGTATTTCATATTGTTTCAAAATATAGGACTGCATTTCAGCTAGTGTAAAATCATAGCTTTGTTAAGGCCAATGGATTTCATACTAATTTAACAATTTCTATCCATTCAACATACACTGGCCTGGAATTAATATATTAGCTAAAGATTTATCTATTATAGATGACGTCTCTGCTACATGTCTTGGAAAGAACCAAAGCTTAGAAAGATTGAAGAGACAGACATGGTAAAATAACAGGAACCTGAGAAACCAAAGTATCTCACAGGAAAAAGAAGTTGAAGCTGCAGGAGTCATAATTTGTATTCAGGTTTTGGCAGCCTAATTGAGTAAGAAGTAGGAATGGATAGTTTTAGTCACTTCTTTATGAAGAAGACAAAATGCACTCTGTTCACCTTTGTGCAAATCAATTGCATATTTTGTATACAGAGATCTTGGCAGCAGCACTTCATGGGTCAAAGAACATTTGATTGCTTTCAAATGATTATTAAGAAATGAATGATACTTTGCTTTGTTAATTCCTAGATATCATTGCGTGTAATTCTGTTAGGTAATATACTGGCTTTGTCACTGAGTGGCTTTGCTTTATCTTGTTTGTGTTGTTGCTTTTATTTTATTCAGTTCTTCAATTCTTCTTTTCTGCTGAGGTGAACTTTGTACTTCCAATCTGTGTTACTGAAATCTTTTACTTACTCACACAATATCTGTGACACAGGCAACATGGCTGCAGCTTTCCATGCTCCATTCTGGCATCATCCACACATTCCTGGCCACTTTATCTGTCATTCAGCAATACCAACTATGGACAGTTGCAATGGTAACTTTTGCAACATAACCACATATTTGCTTCTTACTAGATTGGCAATACTGGTTTATTTAATGCAGTACTTCATATAGCCATGGAACAGTAAAAATCTGATGAGTTTATTGTTCTGGAACTATGACAAAGGGTAAGAGAATCTGTAGTCCATAAGGAGCGCATAAGGTCACCTGCTCTACTCCACTTTGGCCGAGAGTTACCAGTTTGATCATCATCAGGAAGGCTGACTTACAACGCCCTAGCTCCATATGCTGTTATACCACAGTTTATTTATCAGAGCAAACAAGTTCTGTGGTTAAAACACTGGACTGTGATCCAGGAGAGACAAAGTAATTCTTGTTTCTGCCAGAGATGTTCTGTCTGGTTTGGAGAAGTTATTTAGTGTCTCTGTGACTCAAGCCTTGCCCCTCGCTACCACCAAAGAGGAATGATAGCTTTCCCTGTTCTTACAGGAGCATTGACAGAGGGGTGACTATCTTGTTTATGGCTAACGTTGTGCATGGCTGAGATACATAAAGCAGCAAATCAGAGAGAAGCCAGACGTTTTCTAAAGGGGTAGCTCAAACACAGGCCCAAGGCAATCAGACTATGTCACTTTGTTTTATAAAGATAAATTCATTACTCCTTATGAGGTGTTGAGATATGTGAGAGCTGACTACCAGGATATCTACTTGCACTTCCATGAAAATCCCTGCCAGTTACTATTTTGAAACTGAGCCTGATGCTTTCACCATTTGTGTCTTTATCTGAAGAATTATACAGCACTATATTCAGAATTGAAAAAAAGGTTAAATTCAAATAAACCTCAGGATTGAATTTTTGGCTTTAAGACAGACCTAACTGAAACTTAATTGTGTCCTTGACAGCTAGTGTAATGGCCATTTGCAGTGTGATGACACATTAGGGATTTTTTTTCTATTCAGTTTTCTTTTCTAATAAACAGTCGAATGTAAGACATATCACTTTAGAAATACATCTAGGAGTAAATCCTACTCCACCAGTGCAGTAATAGAGCTGGTTCTGGGGGTGATGCGCTACACTTGCAGTTTTTCATCTACCACTTTTGAAGGTGTCACCTTCACAAAAAACATCAAAGTTTTCATGGTTCAGAGGTTGGTTCAGTGTTTCTGGGAGGTAAGGTAGACAGGATAGCACACAGGACAGGACTTGCATCTGTGACTTAATTCACTGGGCTCTGAAAATTCTCCAGTTTTGGTAGTGTGAATAGATTATGCAGGTGGATGACTGGTTGCTAAGAGCTTTTGAAGACTGCTCTGAAGACAAGAACAATTTCATTCTAGTGAAGTTAGAACTTTTAGGCTAAGTAAGGATTTGGCTTCCTGACTATATCTGTCTTCAACCTTTGCAGCTGGAAGCAAGCAAAGTGCAATGAAATGTAGTGAAGAAAGTCTCTTATTCACCCTGTAGCATGTAGGGGGAAGCAGAGAACACAGCCCACAGGAATGCCGTGTAGACCTTGGGTTGGACATGGCTGCAGGGATTTAATTATTTCATAGTGCTCTGCCATGCCCAGCATCTGTGTGTCTCCATTCACCCTGTTTTTCCTTTCCACTGTTTTCTTTTCTTTCTATGAATTTATTTCCCACTTTATTTTGTTCTTATTGTTTGCTCATCTCCATTTATTCCCCCCTCAGCTTGTGTTGTCACTCATAAAGAAAGCTGCTAGCTTCAGGATGGCATCTATTGGCAACTCAGTGGGAATAATACACTTGTAAGAGCACAGGCACAAAATCTGGCCTTACAAAAAGTGCTCTGTGTCCACCTGCTCTGGGGTAGTCCATGTCCATGAACTATTGTTGTGATGCTATTACCACTTGTTATCCCAATGAGGAGAATCAGGCAGGGAACTTAAAGATGCTCTCTTCTCTCCTCATTAGTTGTATTTGTAGACAATGAAAATGTGCCCTGGTTCCTCTCTTCCTTGTATTCATGTTGGATCATCCTATCTGCTCCATGATTTCTCTACAGTGGAGGAAATTACCACTATTCACAAATTCTACTTTGAAGTGGCCAAAGAGTTAAATGGAAAGGACTTCTATGCAGAGATCAATATTTCCATCAAAGGTTAAGGGAAATAATCAGACAAGTCATCTCTCGCAGTGTATCATCTCCATTTTGCCTTAAGAAAATCACATATTTTTGTCTCATTTGTGTCCAAGTAGACACAAAATAGTCAAAACAGACCATAGTCATTTCACTTCAGGTTAGTCTAAGATTCTAGTTTCCACCAATTTATTCCAGTTTAAGAATAATTCTTTTTATTTTTGGTGATCTCACTAACAAAACTGTTAACTTTCAGTCAAAGACTTAATGAAGGCAAAGCATGTTCATCCTAAATCTGTTGAATTTTGCAGCTTTGTAAAACTCAAAACATTTCAAAGTAATTTTCATCTTCATTCTCCTTTCATTTGCATTCATTCATTTTCAGATATTCAGATCAGCATTCATGAAGTACAAGGCTTTCTGGCCATTTCTGGAGAGAGGAAATGAGAACAAAAACAACACAAAAGGATTAAAAGGGAAAAAAAAAAAAAAAGAAAAAGAAAACAAGTCCCTCATTAGCCTTAAAAAAAGGGTGTTCTGCTTTTGAAATTGCAGGTACATTTTTTTTTCTCCCAGATGTAGTTGGCTCCAGGTGAATGTACCTGAAATATTGGAAACATTTTTGTTCATTATTAGGAAAATGTCCTACCTCTGTGGAAACAGATAGCTTACAGAACGTGAATACCTGTCACCTAGGTAGATAAGCCCACCATACTTGCCCCATTTGTTTCTATCCTGATGATGGTGATGTGACAATTCCATGTTTTTTTTTTATTGAAAGGGGTCAGATTTAACTGTCACTTTAAATGTAATTGCAAATTTCAACTGAACATTTAAATTCCTGTTGCAGATCTGTGTTCTTAAAGTGAATAAAATCTCGTAGCCTGGATTTCTACAGTTTTGACACTTTCTTTTATGAAGGTGTCAGCCTCTGACTTGCAGCACAATCATAGCAATGGCAGTGACACCTATGTATTGGTGCTATTAACACTTCCATTTTATGTCCTCTAGATTAGAGCAGGCTCTTGGAAATCCTTTTGTTTAGCTATTTGCCCAAGGATGTGCCTACAATGCAAAAATAAGCAAACCATAGGACTGTCTGGCTTTTTAAAGCTGAGGAGAAATCTTGGCTGTCTTTATATGTGACACATTCAATGTGTGCTAATTTTCAGCTGAAGCTGCATTTGTGATAGGTGTTACTTAATGTGGTGGTGGTGACAAAGAATCAGAGGACTAGAATAGTTTATATTAAATTCCTGGAGGAAATTTCACTTTTAAATGTAAGACTCAGTTCAGATTGTCTTAGTAGATTTAGAATTTGGCCATGGTGTCTTCTGGCTGACTGGCTGTTTAGGCTTATGGTCCATCGACTGGAAGCAGAATGGGGGAGATGGAAGCCTGTCGTGGTGTTCCTTGGCATTTCCACTTGTTATATAGCATGGCTATGTTTAAAAATAAAAAGAAGATGTCCTGGGGGCAACAAGAAAAAAAGAGTTCTTATTGTGGAATTGATAGGTGTCCATATACCAGTAATAAAACTATAACCACCCAAGTCCTAGCAAAAGTCAACTGAAAAAAAAAGTAGTTTGCATTTAATGAGCTTTTTGCTTTATATGATTGTTTTTATTTGACTTAAGTTTGTACTGCTACTTAAAAAGATGTTTGTGATCCCCATTCTAACCCTTACTATTTGCGCCTGCTGCTGCCTCTCTGGTGTTGGCATAAGCACTGCAGCAAATCATGATGAATCAGATGGGAGAACTGATTCTGCTGAAAAGTAATTTAGCTGAAGGCATGATCTGCTAGATCACTAGCAGGTGCCTGCCCAACACAGGTACAGGTACCAGGAGCAAGGAGGCAGATGAAGGAGCTCACTGGCCACCATGGCATTAGTTTATGCACTGCCAAGAATAAAGAATGTGCAAGTCAATCACAAGTTTTCTCAAAAAGCGTTAAACTGGTCCGCCCACAGAGAGCAACTGGGTGCACAAGCTCGGTCTGTCTCGTCAGAAGGATGCGTGAGGAAGAGTCAAGGATTCCCAGGTCATGACTCTCATGCCAGTTCAAATGACTCAAATACACAGAGGTGTACCAAGACCGGCACCAAGTTCAGATCTTCTCATGATGCTCATCGCGATGCTCATGAAGTAGTTCAGTCTGAATCAGAAGCAGCTCTTTCATAGTCAGCATATTTATGCCAGCACGAAACCAGCATGACAGGAGAATCAGGTCTTACGTTGATAATTATCCGGTTTCTTCAGTTTGAGCTTTCCCTACTATTTTAGCAGTGCTTTCCATATCTTCCATTCTTGTTGCTATCTCCTCTGGCAGCTCGGGGTTGTCTGATTTTCTTCTGGTGCCCACAATGGCTCTCAAAATATCTTTTATGGCTTTGTTTGAGGGTTAAACTTAAAAGGCTTGTCCAGTGCTGCAGGTTGATTTGGCAGCCTCCCCTATGAGTGTTCAGGGAGCATAGATAAGCAATGCCTTAATGGCCAGGTGGGAGAGGATGGATGCCTTGTGCTCACACCTGTGCTCTGATCTATACTCGGACAAAAATCTCTTAATATTGTTTAATCTGAACTGACCTTTCAGGTTCCTATTTCACTGGTTTTAAGATGGTTTCTGCATTAATCAGTTGATTCCTCCTCCTTTTTCAAATCAAGCAGGTTACAATGTGCACACACACAGACTACCCTACTTATTCATTGCCATTAATAGATGTATTAGGAAGATCTTTGGTAGACTGCGGTTTGTTAACCTACATCAAGTAATATAAAAAAAGGATAAATTAGCAGTTCTAGTGTGAATGTCTTTTGCAGGAAAATGCATTCCTTCATGCTGAAAGCTGCTGAAATAGCAAGTTTTCATAAGCTTGCATTCTCAATGCTTTTTTTTTGAATACGTCTTTCTCTTTCCACGGTGCTAGTTGTGCGGTTTATTTAAGAAAATGTAGCGCACATGCTTCCTCCACTCCTTGCAGCCTCCTGGCAAAAGAGTCAGTGTTCATCTCAGAAAATGCAAAGGTGCATGACTGGAGTTGCTAACGGGCTTGACTCAACTTTTTAGAAAGTTCATTGAACAGTAATATTTTTTTACCTGGAGGAGCTGTCAGATGCAGGGTAGCTGATGTCCAGCTATCAGCATCATCTGCTGCCTTGGCTCGGCAGATTTTTGAGACTAAGTACAGTGCCTAGTTTTTAATTTATTTTTTCCCCATTTTTTTGTCCTTTTTTTGTTTTTTTTTGCAGACAGCTTAAGTTACATACCCACCACAGCTTTCCACTGCTGCTGGGTGAATGAAAGTGAGAAGATGAAGTTAAATCTAGGTGTACTGTCTCTTTTGGAATACTTTTAGTACAAAGCCATTTTCTTTCTCAACTCAAGCACTGCTTCCAAGGCATATCTGTGAATCACTCTTGTTAGCATCAGCCACAGCCATTTCAAAGCATCATCTCTCTGACAAATTTAGATTGACCTGTTTCCCCATGCTAAAATAGTTTCACTGACTTGCTCATTTTAGAGGATGCTTTCAGAAAGTAGCCTTCCTGTTTCTTACACCTGTTGGATCTGATTTTGATGCTCGAAAGTCAGTAATAACTTCTCTCACCTGCACTAACACATCATTAAGTAGGAATAAGAGTAGCCCACTGAGCATTATATAAACTTGTTTCAGGCTCACCTAGTACACTTTATTTTGTTCTTTCCTATTTTTGTTTCTCATTTTCACTTTGATTTTCTTATAATCTTGTCCGTTTTTTCAACAATAGATTCTGTCCTATATAAGATTTTCTGTTGCTGCTCATTGACTTTCCAAATCTTTCCAGACTGGATCGTATAGTAATGAAACGAGTAGGTCTAATGTAACATTTAGGCATTGTTAGAGAAGCAGGAAATGCTGGTTTTTACTTAACTTTGGGATTCCTCAGTGCTTGCTAGTTGATCCTCCAGACTCCAGAGCCTCCAGAGCCTCCAGGTGTGAGGCTGGCAAACAACAGGTAGGCCTATGCAACTGTACTGTGATGGAAATATCCAAGAAAGTATTTTGGATATTGGAAAGAAACATGGCTTAGAAACGGCCACAGAGCTGGTCTGCTGCTGGGACATGGAGGAAGCCAGCTGGGCAGAGCACCACAGCTCTGGGGCCTTGGCTCTCTCTGCCCAGCACCAGCTGCAAACTGGCGGTGCCATTTATACAATTTATGAAAGGGGTGGGTTTTAATATTCCTGTTCCTGCAGCGGACAGCTTAGGCTCATTTCTTTTCAGTGTAGTCTTTACATTTTTTTTTAGTATCTCAGGAAGACAGCTCTCCTCCCTCTCCTGCAAGCTCACTGGAACCTCATAGCAGAGCGCAGACTGCTCATGTGTAAAGTCTGTTGGTCACAGTATCTCTTGGGGTATGGCCTAAGGTAAAATGTGCATGCAGCCATTTAAAAACCACACTATTTAAATAAAATGTGGCATTTTGGTGTCATGTCAGATTCAAAAAGTTACCTCTATGCTGGGTTTGATCCAGCTCCTATTGGATCTGATGAGATTTTTGCTGCTGATTTCACAGGGGGCAGGCTGGGGTGAGTAAACTAGCAGAGAGATTTAAAGAGAAGGACTGTCAGATAGGAAATCTGTTCCAGAGTGCTGGGGAAGGCAAGCACGTTTTTTACCTCTCTGCTTGAAAACATGAGGATCTGGCTAGTCAACACAGTCAGGGGCAGACTGCTGAAACAAGTGGGTACCCCTTGCTAGGGTTTGCTAAGCCATTTTGCGTGGAGGCTTCATTCTCCCAACGGCACTTTTCCCCCTCTCCACTCCCTCCCGAAGCGCCACGGCAGGTGCCTTCGAAACCTCCCGCAGGCTGCAGCATGGGGCTGCTGGGGAGCAGGAGCACAGCTGGGGCA
Source organism: Crypturellus undulatus (assembly GCA_013389825.1). Taxonomy (NCBI): domain Eukaryota; kingdom Metazoa; phylum Chordata; class Aves; order Tinamiformes; family Tinamidae; genus Crypturellus; species Crypturellus undulatus. The sequence continues at coordinate 463,636 of VWPW01004565.1, read as the reverse complement.
GCCTGCTGAGAAGCTGGAGGGCTCTGCTCCAGGAAACACTCCCTGGGCTGTTCCTGCATTCTGCTGTTTCCAAGCAGTTCCTGCTGCACAGCTCCTAGTCCTGCTCTGAGATAGCTTTGGGAAGGCAGGCTCTACTTGCCAAACCGTAGTATTGCCCTGCTCTGGGTAGGCGGCCTTGTGCTGGTGCCTATCAGGCTAGTCTCATCCAGGCTGGTGCCTGAGCTTCATTTACACTGGGTGGCCCATGCACAAGTCAGCAAACTAGTTGCCCCACTGAGTGCCCTGTAAGGAGCTATGTGTAAGGAGTGGGGCAGAGGCGGCGGGACCGGCGCGGGGTGGCTGTGTGTGGCAGCTAGGCAGAATGTGCACTCGGAGTGGATCATCCTCAGCACTCAGGACACATTTACCAGTATACACAGCAGCACTATCTCATGTAACCATGTCTTCGTTATTTCAACAGTGACCTGTTTCAACTGGCTGGAAGACAGCACTTCAGGAGCTATTAGGCATAATTAAAATTAACCTTCAACTGCCAACACAAATAACTAGCCTAAATGCATTTGCCTTTCCTGTATATTGAGGTGCCTTTGTTCCATTACCAAGTGGAGTTATTTGGTCCTTCCTGATTGTTTTCCCAACCCTCCTTAAGTTTGGAGCAACCCGAAATAAGGAGCTCTTGCGAGCCAGAGCTCTTGATCGTTTCTGTGGTGAGCCGCTGGGCTTGGCTCCCTTCACAGGGAGGGCATGTGCAAGAAAGGAGCTGGGAGTTCCTGCTTGGGGCAAAGCGAAAGGCACCACGCAGAAACAAAAGCCAATTTATAACTCGTCTATCCCTCACCGTGGAGTGACATTGTTTTGACAGGTAAGAGGCAGTGCATAGCTCTTTGTACCGAGGTAGAAATGCCCAAGTAGCCAACAATTCCCTTTGTAACGTGTGTGAAAAAAGAAGTAAACCAGAGAAAGAAATTATCCTCTCCTAGTACAGTCACGCCAGCTAACAACATTTAGAAGATAGCATCTCCAGAAATACCAGCCTTTCAAAAGCAAAGAGAATTAGGAGATTACTTCAGTGGCACTATCTCATTTACTGAATCTATGGAAAACTCCCTGGAAACCTGATCCACATGCCTGTTCATTTTGGTTATTGTGCAAAGAATAATTACATTATCAACCAACCAGCAAAGCAGGTAAAAATCGTGGTGAATGTTACCGTGTCCATTACTCTGTTTAATGGATGAATGCTCTTTTCATTTCTTCCGTATCCGACTTATAAAGGGTAGAAGGTAATCTGAAATAATAACAATAAAACCATGAAAACAAGAAGTAATGGGAATGTTCACATTGTTCTGTGAGTCGTTATGCAAAGTCTTGCTGCTGCCCAAGTTTGCAGTGGTAAATTCATGTGAGTAAATTTAACAGTATGTGGATCCATGTGTCCAGAAAGCAGTAGAGGTCTGTGACTGTGACCGCAGCCCAGACTCCACAAACTTAGCCCCACAACAGAGCTCACTACTTAGGGCATGGCAGCGCACAGCCTGGTTGAAATACCCCCTGCTCCACTGCTGGGCAGCCTCTCCCAGCTCAGGTCAGCTCCACTGTGATTTGTAGATATGGCCAAGCTCTGAAATGATGTGACATCTTCCATGCAGGAAGGAGAAGACAGTGAAAGGACTGATGTTCTCTGATGATGGAAGGCTGTTTACTTGCTAGTTCTCCTTGTCTTTGTACCATATTCTTGCTGCAAGTCTCTAAGACCCACTGAAAAAAAAAGAGAGTCCTACAACATCGATAAGCTTTCAGTCAGGTCACAGTGCAACGGGAGTCTATCAATTCCAGTAATTAAGCTAAAATAACCTTATAGGATAAAATGGAAAAAAAAGGCAACAAAAACAAAAGGAAATGATAAAAGAAAACTCAGAGAAAAGGCAACTAAAGTGTTCTGAACTTTCTCAAATAAAGAAGTAGTTAAAGGATTAAATGACTGCAGCTGAAAATAACAGGGCTTAGATAATGCCGTGTATGTCGGCCTTACCCCCTCCTGTGGTGCCCCAGCGGTGTGATCGGCCAACCCTGAGGACCTGAAATGTCCCTCTATTCCAGGGCTGGCAGCGGGAATGTGTCTCCTAGCGACTGGAGCATTTTGCAGACTCCAGCCACCTAAGAAGCCGTGGGTAGCTGAGCTGCTCAAATTGATACCAGCTGGCTGCGCAATAAAGCCTCTGCTATAATATTCCCTCTTGGGTTGACTATCACATACTTTTACTCTTCAAACCTAGGCTGCCCCTATGGAAAAAGTCTGCTCTGAGTGGACACAAAATAGTTGAAAGCTGCCGTCGCTCTGGCTCTGCTGCCAAAGTTGTGTAAATGACACTTTGGTGTAGAACAAAATCAGGTAAGAGAACATCAGAATTTGGACTGAATCATTTATAACTTAAATACTAAGAAAATTGAATGTATTTAGACTATACATTTGCAGGTTTTATTGGAGCATCAAAAGAATCATTGAAGTGATGTTGTTATACTACTAAGTGCTGGGCGAAGAGTCATAGCAGAAAAATAAAACTCGCTGAACTGTTCGATGTCTCATGACGGATGAGTCAGAAATCCTTTGTTTCCTGCAACACTGTTACCAATTTAGCAGGCTTCAAAAGGAGAAAATGGAGCTGTGGATGACACAGAAGAGACAAATTGTGAAAAAAGCCCACAGCTTGTAGGGTAGATGAAAGGCAAGATATAACAATTACAAAATACCAGGAGATATACTATGTGGGCAAAGGGTGTGCCCAGGCTCCTCAAGCATTTGAGAAATTACATTCCAAGCTATCATTCTTTCCAACAATTTCCAGTGAGCAGAAGCAGGTACTTCCTCCAAAGACCACTGGTAGCTACACCAGATCCATGTTGCCTCTGGCACCAAATGAAAGACAAGGATGGAGTGTCTGGTGAGCCTGCATGGCTGTGAACCCTTCCCAGAGTGCATCCTTTATGAATTCCAGGGGAGAAAAGTGTTTTTTGTTGGCAAAGTTTAGAAAGTAACGCTATAGGTAGAAGGTCACAACATAGAAAACCGAGCAAAAAATCACAGGTTATTATGAACCCTAGGTTCAGTATTACTCCCCTTATTTCTCTCATGTGAACCAGACCTAGTGTTACCAGTGAAATTCATTTCATGTATAAATGATCCAGATAAGGCTTCTTCCTCTCTACTTAATCCCAAAGCAAAAAGAATTATATAGAGCTTTCGGCCATCAAAAATGTGTGTCATCAGAAGTAAGTGAGGTTACTTTTTGAATACGCTAATTATATTTCCTTGAAATAAAACAAATGGCTTCTGTAAGATCCTGGAAAATGTTCTGGATTTCAACTGCAAAAGCTACTCAGTTGAGTAGATTTATGTAACAAGTCCATTAAATAAGCCCTGACTTAGAATTTAGAAGGAGCTCAGAGGACACCCTGTGCAGGGAAAGCCATTGAAACTGTTAGGAGAAATTAAAAGACTGGTTCAGAATGAAAAACTTTGAGAGTGCTACTTATTTTCTTTACAAAAAAAATGGTGGAGAAATGACTGATTTGTATGTATGACTAGTACTGACAACATGACATGAAGGGACTTTTCAGTCCGTAGTGGACAAAAGATCCATTAACTGAAAGCCAAAGAGTTCAAACTAGGAATAAGGCACAGGTTTTTGACAGTGAGTATAGCTGAAACAATTTACCAAGCACTTCAGTGAATTCTCCATCACTGACAGTGCATGTAACAAGATGGGAAATTTTTCTAAAAGACATCTAGTTGAACAAGAATTAATTCACAGAAATTCAATGGCATGTCATACACAGGAGGTCAGACTAAATTATCACAAATGGACCTTTGGAGCTTTAAAGTCTAAAACTCTATGGGACATTGAAGAGATATTAACAAATTTTCTCCGAGTAGAATGTTCTTAACAAAGATTGATCTTTCTGTCTATGAATGAATTTCCTTACTTCCATCATTGTTTTTCCCAAATATATTAGATTAGTTTAATAAGATCATCAGTAATTTCATAGTGTCTTTTCCTTTTCAGTTGACCTTGGTTACCGAAATATTTATTCTGAATATACAAAATGCTGTGTTTCTTTTGAGAAAACACCCAGCCAATTATATTTTATGAAAACTCCTTAAAACTAGATAAGAAAGCTTTAATGAATATTATAAAATTTCAAATAAGAAATGTTACAACTTTAAAAATTCTTGACAAATTAGCTTCAAATATTTTTTATCAAAAGCCAGTGAGTTTTACAAAATTACTGTTTACTGTTTCCAACTTGAGAATTTTTGAGTTAAGTGCAGAAATTCCGTTTGGACGATGGCAAAATAATCTGTACACGCTTTAATAGCTCAGAGGATTTTCTTCCAACTTTCGAATACCTCAAGTTTGTCATATACTAAAAGGATGTCTGGAAAATGTGAGTCCCCCAAAACCTGCCTGTCACAATTGAGAGTAACCGGACAAGGAGTAGTTGTGTTATACTTAGCAATAATTATAATGGAATTATTGTGCGTGTTACCGGTTTGCCTAACCTCAGACGCAGACACTAAGAGACCTGCCCGTAGGAGCTGCCTGGGAGATGGGCTGAAATGGGCTGTCTTTCATGCCGGGGCTGTCTCTTCTCCCTGGCTGACTTCGTTCACATGCCTCATCACGCCAACTTACTCAGTCCTTTACCCTCTCCCCAGCAGGTAGGATATTGCAGACTATTTACAGGGAGGAGATTGCTTTACTGCGTGAACTTTCTGTTACCTGGCAGGAGAAATTCCAAAGGAAAGAATGAGGCTCACTATCTGTGAAGCAGCTAAGGGATTAGAGGTGTCTTTTCAAGTCAGTGCAGTGTTCGTGATAAAGGGCACCGCAGCACTCTGCAGGAAGTGCAGGAGGGTACTGACCCTCCAGTAAAGATAGGGGGGACTTTTTGCAAGTAGAAACTGATTATCTATGTTTGATTTTGCGTATTTTTGTCCCAGCTCTGGTGTAATGATATATGGGGTGGCTTCACAAGCATTAAGCAAGCATTAAGCTGCCGCAAAGTGTGTATGCGTTACAGGGCACGGTGATGCATGCAGAACCCCGACTGGGGAGATCCCGGTACAGCGAGACCAGCAGGGCCCAGGAGGAAGCCACCCCTCCTGCCTCTGCCTGCCTCTCGTCTCGCACGTCCACCCCTCTGTGCTCTCTGAAGGATCTCCAGGTGGATCCCGCGGCAGAAGTGTCTTGAGCCAGGCACACTCGCGTCCGGCCTCTGCCCTTTGGCCGTCCCAAGAACTCGTCAGCAGAGGAGAGGCTGCATGTGCCTTGCCCTGCCATAATCTTACCCTCAGACATCTTTCCATTGCCAGGGCACCCTGCTTCTTACTACCTATTTCTGCATCCAGCTACCATTGAATATAGTGTATATAGAATATTGCATATCTGCAGGGAGAAAAAAGCCTGTCCTGAGTGAAATAACTGGGGGTTGGGACATGGAATTAAAAGCATGTCTTCTTGCCACAGCGAATTGAAGCCAGGATGGCTGTGAATTCATTTCAGAGTCTAGCAGAAAGTCTGCCAGCATGCTTATAGCACAGATAATAATTGTTGTCTAATCTTATCTGGATATGTCCCCTCTAGTGGTTTCCTGCTGGTAAACCACAGAGAAGAGAGGCAGTAATAAGTAAACCAGAGGAAGTGAGATGAAATACTATATGCCCCTTTGGTTAATAGAGGATTCATTTGAAGGATATTGCTAATTAAAACCAATGGTATTTTCCTCCATTTGGGCTTTCAAAATGCTTCAGATGATCCAAAGGATGTTTCATTTCAATTGCATTGCTTGTACAGGGAAGCTTCTAGGATGCAATATTAGCATTGCAGTAAACTCTGCATGTGCTTTAACAGCAGTGTGTAAAATGGACGCCTTACAGATTGTGGGTACGCGATTTCACCTACATAAAGTCTAAATGAAAGGACAGTGTGGGGTTAGAGGAGCAAAATCCATCCTCAGACTACCCTGAGGTGCAAGAAACTGCCCCTCAGCCATGGCTCCTGGAATAAGGGCCGCTGCGCGCCCAGGCTGTGAGTGCGGCTCCAGGGCTGCTGGGTCTACAGAGTATGAACTCTGGGCATTTCCCTTCTGTGTTGTCCTTAGCAGCAGTCCCCGGGGGCACAGGGATTCCCAGGGAGTGTGTGCAGCCAGCGGCTGCCTCCCTGCTGCTGCTCACAGCTTTCCTCCTGTGCGAGCTGGTGGAGGGAGAGGAGGTTGCTCCAAAGGCCTCATCAGGATTCCTTTCCAGAGCACCTCCCCTCCTCAGCTGCCTCAGAAAATACTGAGCTGTGTCAGCAAAAAGATTTGTGACTGAGATTATGTCTTTATGCACTGGTGAGGTTTTACGCTCAGGGCTTATTTACTTCACCCAGATTCTAGGCGGGTGCCTAAGGCTGAGGAAACAAACCTAAACTTTCTTCAGCTTGCCTATTCATGAGTGCCTTGTGTCAGCGAAACGTGCCTCATCATGTGGCTGCCGGATGCTTCCTCTGCCTCCTGCATCCCGCTCAGACCCGCTTCCCCCAGAATGAATGGAAAAGTCCACTTTTGCTGTTAGAGTTGTTTTCATGTCCCTGGAAACAAACAGTCTGTAAGAACACCCTGTGTGTTAGCAGTATCTGAACACCGACTTCAGATGTGGCTGCGTGGGCATCACCCCTACTTTGAAATGAAATACAAATGGGAGAGGCAAGGTGAAGGAAAAACATTGGCACCCCTCTAAATCAGAGCTGTCCAGACTGTGAGGTGCTTTCTGCCTGGCTTCTGTTTATATGCTCCCTGCTCCCTGGCGGACCTGTTATAATACAGTCTGAGTTCATATAGTCAAAGGTTGGACTGTTCTGCTTTAAGTGACATACCCCAAATCTGCAGTATGTGAGAATCCTTTACTAGAAATTTCAAGTAAAATACAGGAATCCTGGAAGAATTAGGAGCTCAAATGGATAAATCCATCTCCTCTCTTCTCCTCACCCCCTTTAAATTACATTTTTATGATTTTTAGTTTTCAGTTTGGATAGGGGATTCACCTTATCCCTTTTGTTTTTGTGCTCCCAAGGCCTCAACAGCCCTTTATTATTATTGCAAGAAGCTCCTGTTTACCTCTTTTCACCTGTGTTCTGTTTTCTGGCCCTTGTTTTCCTCTTGTTGACTCCCTGCGGGTACACAGATGGTAGCCTGGAAGCCAAATGGAGTGATACTGAAGGAGTGAAAGAGAGGAAAAAAAAATAACAAAAAAGAAAAGCAGGGGAAAAAAAAAAAAAAAAAAAAAAAAGAGGGGAAAAAAAAAAAAAAAAAGCAGCAATGAGAGCAAACCTCCCGACTCTGCTCCTGACAACAAAGCTCTAATACAAATCGGTGCCCCGGATCTTGTCAAGATGCAGGTAATGCATAATTTTAGGAACGCCACCTTATCACAGTTAATTTGTTAGCTGTAAATGTTCAGACCTATTAGGTAATCATGCCTATTAGGCATCATGAAGCGCACTCAGCCGTTTGAGAAACATCTTTTCATTCACATGCAGTGCCATAGTTAGTCGGTTCGTTAATGGTGGAATTCAGCCTCGGGCACCACATCTGCAGAACGCCTAAGGATTTCTTGTGTTCACATCAGTCCTCTTACACAGATTGCGGGCACACTCTGCAGAAGGGTGAATTCACCCTACGTGCAGGAAGGAGTTAATTTTACCACTGCAGATTGAGAGGGATTTGACTAGCATTACTTCAGAGGATAAGGAAATGCCAGAACTTACAGAAGTCTTCAGTCAGTTTTCTTTAGTATCGTGTTCTTTGGGATAGTAGGTGAAACACCTGAATACTTTTGGAGAACGCTAATTTGCGTCTGAAGTGCTTTATGAAATGAGTCTTTAAAAAGAAAACCTAAGAAGTAAATGCAAATACTGTTCTTAACATGAAAAATATTGCAGCTCTGTTACCTGCTAGTGTAGCGCTATACCAGCTTCATAAATTTGCACAGGAAATCTAGCCAGGATTAAAAAAGAGCGATTTAGCCGCACCGCTGATGTAGCCAGCAGAATAGCAGCCACAGTAGAGGCAGGTGAGACATGAAACAGGCACGTTCAGCAACACAGAGTAAAAAGGCCGCCCTCTGCGGCCGCCCGGCTCAACGGACAGGGGACACCTAGTGGTGGCGAGCGCCTTCCTCGAGGGGCTGCTCCTGCGTCCTGGAGCACTCGCCCCGGCGGCCAGTCCTCTCCCCGGCCCCGTGCAGCAGCGGGTTTGTGCTGCCCTGTGGGGCAGGCAGCGATGCCATGGGGAAAACTCACCGGTGGGGCTTGGCAGGGCCTGCAGAAAAGGGATGGTGGGTCCAATCCTGCTGTGGTGCACAAGCGCTGGAGGAGGAGTAGGACCAAGAACAGAATTTGATCAGGAGCCTTTTGCATAGCCTGATATTAATGCACATTTTTCAAGGAGGGGATATTAATGATGGTGCAGTGCAAGCAGAAGGGCCACGAGGAATGACATGATATAAAGGGGATGAGGGTAGGTTGAAAAGAGAGATGAGAAAAACGGAGCAAAAAGCAGAAAAAAAAGGTAGGAGTTGTGATAACTCTTTCTAAAAAAAGGTCTTGAGAAAGTCAAGATATTGGAGGGCAGTTTTCCTGGTGATGCAGTTTTCCTGCAGAACAAGACATGTAGAGGAGAATGTGAATGAGAAAGGAGAGAAAATTCAGTAACTGCTGCGAGGAGTCTAAACTCGAGAGAGGCAGCTGGTTCTCAGAGTAAAAGAGACTCGTTGAAATAAGCAGCCAGAGCACTATGGTAATGAACATGGGAGAACAGAGAAATTGCAAAAAAGTACTGACTACCATACTTTGTGTACACTTACATCTCCCCTAATCCCTTATCTTTCCATGACGTTACCAGGGCTAGGTTTTAGAGGAATGATTCTTCCAAAGGACACTGTTTATAACAAGGTCATACTGGGAAAATAGATTGCTTCCTTCACTTGCAGTATTTTTTTTCCGAGGTTCTTTGTCAGGACAATATTATTTCTGTGAGCTTGATTTAGTGCGGATATAGTCTAACTGTACTGTACTAGTAATTTGCTTAGGAATAATAATACCCCAAAATGTTTTTAACTAAAACTATAACACTTGAGGAGGCATCTAAACACTAATAATGTACGTGATACTTGCTACTGCTTTTAGAATAAATGATGACATGGAAATTTCTTTCTACTAATAAGCCTGCATGAATCTGTGCTTACGTTTACAAATGTTAATGGTATTTCTTGAGGCAAGTTAAAGGAGTAGTTAAGCATAATAACCCCAACTCCGGCCTGCCCTGGGTGCTTTGGATCTCGGTGTGCACCTGGCAGCTGCTTCCCACTACCTCCCTCTGCTCTGCTTCCAGCTCAGTGGGGAGAAGTTTACAAGGCAGGGGAATAACCGTAGCTGTCAACACGCAGCCTGCTCCCCAGAGCTGATCAAACTGGTAGGACCAGAAAGCCGCATACTCTGGGAGGTGGGCGAGGGCGGAGGAGAGAGCAAGTGAGGGACAGCAGAGGAAACGAGAGTCACGGCTCGTTCCTGCGGGGCTGCAGGAGGGAGGAGGCTCCAGCTCCAGCGCCCTTGCAGGCCTCCTCATTCCCGGTAGCAGATGGGAACGGCCACATGGGTCACGATAGCATCTCCCGTGTTGCAACCTCTGCGCGGAGGTGAGCCTCGCGACTGCGGCCCCATGCAGAACCGGCCCATAGGGCAGAAAGCAGGGAAATTCAAAATGCAGGAGCGGACTTTGGCTCACGCGCCGGCGCTCGCGGAGGAGACGGCGGTGCCGGCTGTTTGGGCAGGAAACTGAAGGTGCTTAGGGCCGTGGGGCCGGAGCGCGGGCACCCCTGGGCTCGGTGTCTTTAACATCGCAGGTGCCTTGGCGCGGAGCCGGGGGCGGGAAGAGCCCGCACTGCAGGAGGGCAGCACAGCCCGGGGGCGGGAGCCGCTGCCCGCCCTGCGGGGCTCCGCGGGGCCGGATCCCCGCGGCGGCGCAGCGCTTCTCCCGGGATCGCACCGCCGTCTCCCCGCGCCGCAGCACGCACCCCTGGGCTCGGTGTCTTTAACATCGCAGGTGCCTTGGCGCGGAGCCGGGGGCGGGAAGAGCCCGCACTGCAGGAGGGCAGCACAGCCCGGGGGCGGGAGCCGCTGCCCGCCCTGCGGGGCTCCGCGGGGCCGGATCCCCGCGGCGGCGCAGCGCTTCTCCCGGGATCGCACCGCCGTCTCCCCGCGCCGCAGCACCCCTTTGCACCAACGGCTGCTGGCGCTAACGGCCGCGGGCCCGCGCGGGAGCCGCGTCGCGGCGGGCGGCGTTGTCCAGGGTCTTGAAAGGGGGGGACGAGCCGCGCGGGACCGCGACGAGGGCACCGCGCCGCGCAGGACA